>JADBJO010001997.1:315000-320000 GCA_016801955.1 Conus betulinus | reverse complement strand
CACACAGTCTCTGCCTCCCCCAACACACGCTCACACACACACACACACACACACACACACACACACACACACACACACACACACACACACACATGCACGCGCGCGATCCTCTTTTAGGGTAAGTTACTTAATCACAATCAAATGTAACGCCCTGATCCTCCACCACAGGTGGCATGGCAGAGGGTTACAACAACCTCTTTTTAAGAAAGCAAGGGAAGGGGAGAGCACCAAAGTTGACGAGATAACTGACTCTTTCTTCGTCCTTCATTTTCATTGTCTTGAATGTTGTTTGTCTTGTCCGAAGAAGACTAAAGAAGTCGAAAACGCCTTGTATTTGCTTTGTGATTTTTTTCCTTTCGTTCGGCGGTACTGTGATTCTTACTTTGATTTTGTTTATTCCATTTCACTGGTTACCTCCACTCTCACTCTTTTTTTTTTATCCCTTCTTCGTTCACACCATCCTTTGCCTCTCTCTCTCTCTCTCTGTTTTTTTTTTTCTTCTGTCGTCGTTATTACATTTAGGAATTGTCTCTTCGTCGGTGTTAGAATTACATTAGAGTGTTGTTGCATTGAATCATATATATATCGAAATGATGTGTGCATGACAAGGACAGATTGTGAGACTAAGCCTCGGCCTACAATCTTCATTCTTGAGCATTAACGATCTCTCTCTCTCTCTCTCTCTCTCTCTCTCTCTCTCTCTCTCTCTCTCTCTCTCTCTGTGCGCGTATGCACACACGCTCATAAGTGTGTACCAGGATAAGCTCATTTCTCGCAGGGGATCGTTTTACAGGCGCAAAGTGCATGTCGAACATTGAACCTCAGTTTGGCATTTCATCTGAAAGAACAACAGTCAGATCCACCTGAAAGAGAAACACACACACACAGCACACACACACACACACACACACACACACACACACACACACACACACACACACACACACGCACACACACCACATCACACACACACACACACACACACACACACACACACACACACACACATACACACACGCACACACCGCAACACACACACACACACACACACACACACACACACACACACCACACACACACACACACACACACACTCACACACATTTATACAGACAGACAGACAGACAGACAGACAGACAGACAGAGACAGACTTCATCCAACCCTCTCCCCCACCACCATACCTTGTCCGTCCAATACACGAGCCACAGATCTGTTAGGTGTCTGTTTTCGCAGACAAGGCCCTAATCCACTAAAAAAACCCATAGCAGTGTTTCATGGCCTCGTGGGTTAACAAGCCTTTATGCTGATGACAACAGCACCACCCAGTTAATCCTGTCTGTCTTTAAGATGTCCCTTCACGTGCTCCAGTTGTCGTGCAAGATCGTTTCCTTCCATTTGATCAGAGAGAGAGAGAGAGAGAGAGAGAGAGAGAGAGAGAGAGAGAGAGAGAGAGAGAGAGAGAGAGAGAGAGGAGAGAGAGAGAGAGAGTTTGTTCTTACATTGTTGATTTTGCTCGTTCTTTATATTTGTCAATGATTATTTTGCTTTGATTATTATGGTTTTAATTCACATCAGGAACTAAACTTATTGTATAGGAGAATATTAATCGCAAAAAGCCATAATTACTGTTTACAGTTGGGGGGGGGGGGGGGGGGGGGGGTACCACGACGTCTTCGGAAACTTATATCTTATGAGTGAGAACTTCTAAATGTATGTCAAAGGAGCTATTAACTATGGAAGAACATTTATTTCAACACGACAATAGCTAATGTATGTCAAAGGAGCTATTAACTATGGAAGAACATTTATTTTAACACGACAATAGCTAATTAACACGGGGAAATAGTTGTCACGTAAAAACGACTAATTATTACAAGAAAACACATTATCTCTGTGTGAAAAAACAGCACATTATGATGGGAAAACATTTTTTTTTTAACGAGAAAAACAGTTAAACATTTCGTGAAAATGACTGTTTTCCTGTTTTCTCATGATCATGACGCGTTCTTTATGTGAAAACTGCTTTCTCGTGATAATTAGCGGTTCCAGAGGAAAATGTCTGTTTTCCCGTTATGGTTAGCTGTTTATATGTGAAGGTCATTGCTCTCAATTGGTATTACATGAAAACAGCTGGTCATCCCATGGAAGTAACCGTTTTTCATAGAAATCAATCGCTGAAGCGTAAAAAAATGAATGTTTTGATTTGATGATTAGCATTTTGCTTCGCGTGGAAATAACTGTACACGGGATGATACCCGTTTCTGTTGACAGGAATCAATAATCTTCACTGCTTTCTTGATGACAATACTGTTCTGAGACGGAAATGGCGTGAAAACAGTGATTAGGACGTCTTGAAGCTTGTTTACTGCAGTGTTAGTGCTTTGCTATTTTCATCATAATGATGTTTATGATGATGAAGGAGATGCTGGTGGTCATTATGCGATGATAACGATGATGAATTTGATGATGATGATGATGATTATGAAGAAGAAGAAGAAAGTGAAAGTTGTGGTGGTAATGGTGGTGGTAGTGAGGGTGATAATGATGACAACGATAGTACAAGTAGTAGTGTTGAGTTCCTGCTGTTGATGATGCTGATGCTGATGGCGGTGGTGGTGATGATGAGGATGAAGATGAAATAATAATAATGATGATGATGATGATGATGATGATGAAGACGGCGCGACGACTGTTGTAACGATAATGGTGGTGGTGGCGATGATGATGGAGGCGGTGGTAATGCTGATGAAGTGGCGGTTGTGGCAGAGAGGATGATGATAATAATGATGACAGTAATGGTGCTAATGAAGACAATGATGGCGAAGCCGATACCAGTGACGGTTTCATTAAAAAAATCCTACTTCAACCAGAAAAAAAAAGCCCGAAGCAGCCACAAGTCTTAGCCTGAATATAATTTGGATGCTGACGAAACAGATTCTATTTTGATTCATTCTTGATGGAAAAAGGAACAATAAAAAAGATCACAGATAAATCCAAATAACACGATAGACAGCAAAAGCCTCACTTGCTGGCTACCAACGAAGCTATTCAGCGAACACTGAAAGCACTCGCGATGTGATGGAAAGGAATGATAAACTAGCACTCGATGCCCCTCCTATTATTCTTTCGTCTTTTCCTATTTGCGAGTTCGTTAAAAGAGAACGGCTAAACACAAGACAAAAATTCATTATTTATCTCTTCACACAGACGTTTTAAATTCCGGCTTCTGGCAAGCGCACGAACGACGAAGATCATTATATAGAGACAGCAAGAACGACAACCCGCCATGGAAGATCTTGATTTATTGAGGAGGCTGGCCTCCCCTCGCAATGGCGGGAAATAGGCAGGGAGGGTTTATGCGACGACTGTAGAACAATGGCTGGCACCTCCGTAATAGCTTTTAGTGATTTATTCTGTCAGGGAGCCGGAAGTGCTGGCCTTGTTGTTTTCACGTGGAGCAACAACCAGCTTCTCGCTTGCCAGGTCTACGCAATGTTTTGGTGCCTAAGTTCAACCTTCTTGTTTGGGATTTGGATTCCTGATTAGTGATGGATGGAATGTTTGTATTGGCCAACGTCTAGGATATTTGTGTTTTGAGAGAGAGAGAGAGAGAGAGGAGAGATTTGTGAGAGAGAGAGAGAGAGAGAGAGAAGAGAGAGAGAGAGAGAAGGAGACAAAGACACACGCGCGCCAGAGAGAGAGAGAGAGAGAGAGAGAGAGGAGAGAGAGAGAGAGAGAGAGAGAGAGAGAGAGAGGGGGTTGTTTATTGCCCAATTCACCAAGAAGATCTTGTCAAGGCAAAGAAGGTTTAAAATAAGAACTAAGCGCAAAATGGAATCCAAGGTTCAAACCCAAGATTACGTCAGTTCCTGAAAGTAAGAGATCAATCTAAAACACATTTGAATATGACTTGCGTGTCGTCGGTCTGATTAACTGGAAATGAGATCTTTTTTTTCCCTCGAAAAATCATCATGTAAGTTGAAACATCTGGTAAAAAAAGATTTCTTCATAGCGTTTGGGATAAAATGTTTATGGCTGATATTGTCCTAGTCTCAGCACTGCCTGAGATCTTCATGATGAGGGATTTACCACATGTCAGACACCATGGAGATTCTTCAGCATTTAACAGAGAAAGCACCAGCATGACCTGGAGTGGAAGAAACCTTTCTACCACTAGCATTTAGGCGGGAGAGGAGTCTTCAGAACCGATGGGTTTGGTCGTCGGTGGAACTAGAACAACGATGCTTCTTTCTGATCTGTCAGAATCCCTTGCAGTGAAAAAGGAAAAGCAAGGCCTGCTGATAAATTGGTCCTGCAGTAAATTCTGCGTGCCATCAACAGGCTAGGCCAGATTTAAACTATCCATCTTCTAATTCACTGTACATCTCTAGCTACATTGTACACACCTGGGCAAGAAGAGCAGGTTCCTGGACAATTATTAGCTGTCTTGAGGAAACCTCTCATGCCAGTAAGATCTGCAAGGACAGCCCCACTGATCAGCATGGACTATATTACTCACACCCCTTCCATGGTACTAATCACCCAGGTCAGACACAACAGGTCCGTCAAAGCATACAGACCTGTTTTCCAGCTCACTCAATCACTATGGAACCACCTTTCCAGCTGTACTCAACTCCTAAGACTCAAAGCAGCTTACCGCATCCCTGTCTGCAACGCCAGTTCCCTCTTCTGTCCCCATTCTACCGAACGGTGCCAACCTCCCTCTGTCTAATGCTAGGTGTTTTGTGTTGTCATTAGAGCCGAGCTACTTCCTCGTTGTTTTTCCCACAGAATGTGACAGGAAGCAGCATGTTGTTTTCCAAGGTATATATCACGTGCGCTAAATGAGAGAAGACTTGGTCTAAGATTTTATGTAGAAGATCATTAGCTAGGTCACGACTCGATATACATGACAAAACAGAAAAAGCCAGGTACCACAAGACTTAAACCATAGACCTCTGATCCTCCTCTTTTCTTAGCAGGTACACTGACGGAGATG
>JADBJO010001997.1:282500-305000 GCA_016801955.1 Conus betulinus | reverse complement strand
AGGCCGTCCTACCGTTCAGGTTCTCACAAACAATGTCAACGTCACCTCACGACCATGCACGAGAGACAAACATTTCTTCAAGTATGGAGATGGCGTTATCAGTATTGAAATGATTATAGCAAAAAAGAACTTTTGGATGAATATATGTGCAAACTGTCATGATGCTTTTCGTAATCCTAACACAAAGTTTCATCAATAAACAAACAAACAAACAAAAATCCAAAAACAATAATTAACATCAATCCACGTCACAAAAGAAAGAGATTCGTCTATAATTAAACACACACAGGACCGCAGATCGTCTTCCTTGTTCAGAAATTTGACAACAGGTTTACAAAAAGATTTGTTTACAATGAATAACTTTCATAGTCACAGGCATGTGACAAAAAAAAAAACCCTATCATTTAACTTTAGAGAGTAAATTGTTCACTTTCCATGAAAGAAATTGGAAAGATTTTTTTTTTGACACACAACATTGTACATCAAAAGCTATCTCTAATATAATTACCAACGGTTTCGTTCACGCCCCTATCCTCAACATCATTCTCATTTTCACAGTTAGGGTTATCACACAAAACACGTGTTTCCTGAAAATGATCCAGACACAAGGTCAGATTATGAACAGATCGCTCACTATGCCAACGACAGGGGTGTCAAAATCCCGTGCGGTAATAGCAACCCCCCCCCCCCCCCAACCCCAACGATAGCGTCAGGTTTCGGTCAAGCGTTTACCGGTGTCTGATCACATTAGCTCCCTAAGGAAGTGAGAGCACGGGACAAGTGGATTGGCCAGAAACCTGCCTCAATAGACAGTTGTTTGAAATGACCTGTGACAGAGAGACAACTCGACTGCTTTTAAAGCACTGCACGAACACCTTGAAAAGTCCCAGTGAAAACTACTCAGGTTTACTCATGTCTGTCACAGTCATACAGAGGCTGCCAAACTTGAACAGGGCTTTAGAGCTGATTTCAAAGAGAGGTCGCTGCAGAGGTAAATTGAAAAAAAATCAAGAGAGAGAGAGAGAGAGAGAGAGAGAGAGAGAGAGAGAGAAATACCCTGCTGCCAAACTAAAGAACAAATTACAAAACAGACTCTGTGCGTTTTGACATTTTGGTCTTCTTGAGGCCAAATAAATGATATTCACGACAATGAAAACAAAGGACGAACAGTCAATTAATCTCCTCGAATTGGGAGGCTGCACAATGAATATGGAATGGTGTGTGAGGTGTGTGTGTGTGTGTGTGTGTGTGTGTGTGTGTGTGTGTGTGTGTAGAATTTACCCTCCAAACTAAAGAGGGTTGAAAGCCATGATGGGACCCTGGGACGAGCCTCCTGGCTGGAGGCTGAGGCAACGCCTCAAGGGGAAACAATCTGAGTGATTATCAATGACATTGAGCCCTCTCCTACAAGATAAATTCCAACACCCCAGCTGTTAAAAGAGGGAGAGTGTCTGGGGCCCAGTATGCCCCTGCATCCCCCTCCCTCTCTCACATTCTGAGCTGTTTAGGTGACTTATTCTCTCCTCTCTCCTGATCCCTTCGATCTGCTGCTGTGTGGTTTCTGTTTTCAGCCTGTGAGATATAGATATCTGGTCACCTGCATTACAAGACTAGATCAGAGTACTCTCCGAAAATGTTGAGCAGAAGCACCAACGATGAACATTTCAATCAGAGTCACAGGTCTGTCCACCTTCCGTTGCTTCGCTGCTTGTGTCAGATAGACAGACAGTCGAGAAAAAAATATGCCCTCGTCCAGAAATGTCTTTTTATGGGAATAAGTCGTCTCTTTCTGACAATCATCTAGGGCTTTAGAGAGGAAGTACTATCTGTTTTCTGTTTTCAGTCAGGCATATGGTCTGCAGTCAGATACATCAGGTTTTTGCTTTCTTTTTCTTCTGTCTGATATGCTGTGCGACTCCAGTGGCGTTACCCTACACTACTCATTCCAGCTCCCCATCCACAGCCACATCTTGGTCTGTCTTGTCGCAGTGCCAGCACCAAAAAATCCACAGGGGCAGAGGAAGAGTCAACGAGGCGTCTACACTGTTATAACGAGACCTCCTACATCTCTTTCATCTCTGTATTCTCTTCGTCATTCTTATCCTTTATTACAGAGTCCATGAAGACAAAAATGAAAAAAAAAAGCCCAACTTTGTAGCAGTGGTGAGTTAGCTTTGGTGGGTTGCCGTGCACACACACACACACACACACACACACACACACACACACACACACACACACACACTTAACCATTTAATGTCTGCACCCAGGACACACACCATCAGCCTTCTGTTTTCCATCATGAATACATTTTTCAAATGCCATCAAAATGTTGTAGCAGGCAATTCCTCTTAACGTTCCATCCTTGGCCCCTCCTTCGCCCCTTTGTCCCCTATTCCATGATCAGGAAATAAATTCCACACAACACAGAAAGCCAGTGGCTTCCAATGTCACAGTGGAGTGCATAAGATGTACCAGCCATTTTTTTTCTCTCCCCCCCATTTCTATCACAGATATGGAATGGATTATTGATATTGCGTGTAACTGTTCTCAAGACGTATGTCAGATTTGTCAGTCACAGCAGTTGTGTGTCACAGATAGTCTTGCTATCCTGGACAGAATTTTTGCTTGTGTGTGTGTGTGTGTGTGTGTGTGGTGGGGTGGTTTTTGGGGGGGGCTGCAACCATCTGCAAAGCATGACACAGCTCAGTGAGGCAATGATGAGAATTCTCAGCTCAAGCAATTGGGCCTGTCAGTCAGTTTGGTTGTGGGTCAGTGATAAACTTCTCTTCCTGTAACGATTAGGAGAGATCCATATCCCTTCATACACAAGCGGAGAAAGAAAGAGAGAAATTAGAGACAGAGAGTGGAAGGGAGGGAGACATAGAGAGAGAGAGAGGGAGGGAGGGAAGAAGGGAGAGAGAGAGAAGGTGGTGAAGGAGGCAGAAAAGTGGAAGGAAGTAGAGAAAATAACCTTTCAACTCTTCCTTGATGGACACAAATTTATCATATATCTAGGCTCAATACGAGGGTGAAACGAAAGAATGGAGTACAGAGATGAACAGAAAGACACAGACAAAAGCCAAATGCAGACTGCAACAGATTAGAGAGGATTCCTTATGAATTCGGCAAGCATGGAATTCCAAATAAAAATTAAACGTTTTCTTTTCTGTGCTTATTACAAAAAAAAGAACAAGTATATATGTTTTCTACAATTTTTTTTGAAAGAGCCAGTAGGCGGACAGGGGACAGAACACTGACGCTCTCTCTTTTTTTTTTTTTTTTTTTCACACGCACCTTCCTTAGACGTACCAGGACGAACACAAACCACCTCTGGCCCTCGCTACTGTCCAGACGACGCGCTCACTGCCAGGCTTTCCCCATTAGCGGCTGCTCATTTGTGTGGCTGCAGGGCAGGACAGCCTCCTGCAGCAAATTTCACGTTTGACTGACCAAGCGGCAAGAGGCTGTCAGACAGGCCACTCGCCCCCTGCTGCCACCTTGTTGAGTCCCCCTTTTTTTCTTTACACGGCTTCGCGTGTATCTTTCCTATTTCCTGCCTCTGCCCCTTTCCATTCCCTTTCCCCTTTCCCCCCCCTTTTCTGTCCTAAAACTGTTCTGACACTGACCTGCATGTTTTCAGTCTGGAACTCCCACGTTAATGGAGTCGCAGCTCTGATCACTGGAAGCTCAGCAAAGGTTGCAAAGTCTGGTCATGTGTGGGGGGTGACAGTTTGCAAGTGGAAATGAGGGATTATTCTGGCCCTTACTCCCATGCTATCCCCCCACCCTCATATCTCCATCACATCCCGTCCCTCTCTACCTTCACCCCACCACCAGCCCAACCATCCCCCAACCCCTGAAACATCGCTGTATTGCTGATCACATACATTTCTGTTCTGAAAGTATTTCTGGAATGCAGTGATTTCTGGAATGACAATGAAACTAGTGAATAGCATGGTTTGGCGAGTCATGATGAGCTTTTTTTTTTTTTTTTAACCTTTTCCTTCCTGTTCTTCTTCCCCCATCCTACCTTCATTTCTGTTTCCCTCCCAAACTTTTCTAAGCACAGCTGAACATGTATCTATCAAGACACCCGTATATGGACTGATGATCTCCTACATGGCATTACTCATGTCATGCCTATCCTGTCTTGATGTCATGTGTGTGAGCAATGATACTGAAGTAAAGGGCACTCCATCTAGGTTTGTTTCTATTTTTAAAAAAATCATTTATTTGCCTCTATTAAGATCTTTTTCATTTGGATTCCCTATGCATAAAAATGCACTGCAGTTTGCATGTGACATATGCCAGTCATGCGTTTTTACTACAATTTATCTTTAAAAGGACAGGAAATTCCAAGCTGGATCACCCGTATTCTATGTTTGCCAGCCCAGGCTCGGTGTGATGATCATTAGAGTGACGATAATGGTTACCACGGGTTAAACAAAGGTTTGAATTAGATGATGGAGACCTGAGGAAGCACATGGACAGGAGGCGGGGGTGGATCATGACAGGTAGAAAAGCACAGAGCCCTGATCTGGGTTCTCTGATTGACTCAGATATACATGTATACTGTTCGGAAACACCTGTTTGCTTTCATTCTGGCATTGGGTAAACAGGGTGGCAGCAGCATCGTAGTTACATATATGTACAGAACACCAAAGTTGTTGAGCGTCACCAAAAAGACATGACAATTATTAGCCCAGTCTAGCGGTCATGGGTTTCTTCCACTCTGTGGGGATAGCGAGTGGGAGAATGGAAACGAAACACGCATGGTTTCTTCTTTAATTTTGGGGGGTAGGTGGAAAACAGAGATGGGGAGTGGGGAGGCAGGTTAAGGTGAAAAGAGTAGGTGGGAGTAGTGGGTGGTGGATAGAGGTGGGTAGGGGGGAGCACACAGAGCACACACACACACACACACACACACACACACACACACACACACACACACACACACACACACACATACATGCGCGCGCGCGCGCATACACACACCCACGTACACACACACACACACACACACACACACACACACACACACACACACACGCACACACACACACATAAAACACACACACATATAAACATACACACATACACACACAGACACAGACACACACAGACACACAGACGCACACGCACGCGCGCGCGCGCACACACACACACACACACACACACACACACACACACACACACACACACACACGCGCGCGCGCGCGCACACACACACACGCTTAGTTGTGAACACAAAAAGCAGGCTGGGCTTTGTTGTCCAGAGCTCTACTGCCATGGCAGCGGAATGCCAGCCCCTTCACTTTGAAACAGATTAAAACACAGCGCAGCTTCGTCTGGTCTGGCACTGTTATGTCGTCTCCCTCAAATGCCTAATACGATTGGAAGACGATTTGCTGTCGTCTGGAACCAGCCCTGTAGGTAGGCAAACAAATGATTACAGATTGGCACCAGCACTAGCTAATGGTTGTATACGCGCCAAGTAAACAACTGATTAGGGAAATAGATATGGGGTGGGGTGGTAGGGGAATGAGTGTGAGAGTGGCAACAGCAAACGGGGGGGGGGGGGGGAGGAGGGTAGGGAGAGGAGGGGAGGGGGGGATAGGTGAGAAGAAACAGTTTTTTTTGTCTTAAAAATATTTTTTATAGAATGAAATTCATACTCTCCTGTGTTGTTTTTGAAGAGAGAGAGAGAGAGAGAGAGAGAGAGAGAGAGAGAGAGAGAGAGAGAGAGAGAGAGAGAGAGGAGCAAGCGAGACAGAGAAATACAGAGATAGTGAAACAGAGGACAGTGAAATATTGACATAGCAAGCCATAGGTTACAGACATACAGACATACCAAGACATAAATCAATGACAAACAGAGACAAAGACGCGCGCATGCACACACACACACACACACACACACACACACACACACACACACACACACACACACACACACACAGACCCCAATCAGTGGACCGCTTCTACACAAGCCAGCCTATAAAACATTTACCTGCTCCAGAATGAGACCTGACCAACAGCTGCACTCTGGATTATTTCCACAACACTCACAAATCCCTTCCCTATTTACCACCAGACAACTCCTGTGTCTGTAGTATTCATTGCTTCTATCGTGTTTCAGAAGTGACAGTTGTTTTTATTGAATTCGACTTTCTGTGCCATCGAATCTGATTCTCACAACTCCTGAATATGTTTCTTGACAGTCCCATTACTGCCTAATAATTGAACAGAAGTATTATCTGCATTATAAGCAAGAGGGTGCTACAGGAAAGGAGGGAGGATGTAGATAGGCGAATTCTCTACCACTATGGAAATGTCTTTGGTCTGACTCATCCAGCTCTTAGCTCCTGGTCTTGATGGATGCAGGCATTTTTAGGAGAGGGCAGAAAGTGGAGATGGTGGGAAAGAGTTGTACAATGGTGAAGTACTAAAAGGAATGGGGAGGGGGGGAGGGGGCCAGGACAGGGTTGGGTTTCTTCACGCCCAAGTCTGATGTGATTGTCCGAGTGAAGAGGGCTCGGTCCTGTCTGGCCCCTTGATCCACTCTCGTGGACAAGAGTGACGCAAATTGGACCAGCACGAGGCGCTCGTGTCAAAGAGAAAACTCTCACAACTTCTGATTGGCTCCTGTGCTGGGCCCCCGTGTGTCTGCACTGGTTCTCTGGTCTGCAAGTGAGGATTGCTTATGCCGTGTTACCTTTCCCGTCTTAACGTCATTTTATAGTGGTTATTTGTCAGTCTGGGATGCTTCATACTGTTTCACTTCCTGCATTGCAATCTTTCTTTCCAGGACATAGCTTATTCTGAAATGCTTAAACTGTTTCACGTGTGGCATCTTAAAGTTTTGAATGAAAAGTATGTTCATTTATGAAAAGTGCATACCACTTACCTTTATGTATCTAAAAGTTCTTTGTTTCAGGGGTATGTTTAGTGCAGAATCATTTAAACTGAAAAAATTCTTCCATTTCACAGACAGATGTCTGGAGTTTACTCAATTGGAAATTGTTAAAAATTGTTGAAACTATATTGCCTCTTCAGTACCAACTTTTTTTTTTCAGGAATCCATTCAATCTAAACCACTTTAAACGATTTGTTCTTGCATCTCTTTTGGTTTGTTTAGTCAAATGGTTAGAACTTTGACCTGCAGAGGTGACAATGGTAACGCCTCGTACATTCAGACGCTTTGGGGTTGAAAAACCCTTTACTCCATCCACCTATGACTGGGCCCTTGATTCAATTCAGAGAAGACTAAAAGCTGAGGAGGAAGATGGAGGGGCCCTGTATTCCATCATGGTGTGTCCTAAGAATGGTGAATCTCGGACAGTTCACTATCCCTGGGCTCGCCTGGTGTGGGGAGGAGGGGGGGGGGGCGAGGTCTAGGGTGCCTGGAACCGGCCTTCCTCACCCGCTCCCTCTGTATAGCAGTGTACGCAAACAACCCTTATGAACCCACGGCCTCGTTTACACACACACACACACACACACACATATCTCTCTCTCTCACATATATACATATACACACACACACACACACATACATATATACACACAGAGCATTCACACACACATGCACACACACGCACACACATGCACGTACACACACACACACACACACACACACAGAGTAATTTCTACATACAATCAGAGAGACACAAGAAAAGTTGACACACACACACACACATTATCTTTCTCTGTTTTTTCGCCCACACTGATCTACACTGTCACAGCGACACATACATATTCTACTCGCAGACATGTCTCCCCCCCCACCTAACCTGCTTTGCTCTCCCCTCCTCTAGCAGGTCTGGAAGTTCAACAAAAGACAACACAAAAACATCAACCCAAATCAACACCCCCCGTCCTCAACCTGGAGACAAATCAAGGCGGCTGTCAACCACACTGGTTTGGCGGAAGTTTGTTTCAGCCAATCAAATGCTCTCTCGCCCTTCTCTCCCACCCTGCCAGCTTTGATTTATATCTGATTTCGCATTTTATCTTTTTTGGCTCAGTTTTATTTTATTTTGATGTGTTTTTTTTTTCTGTTTGTTTGAACAGCAGAAGAGGTAGGGATGCTGTAACACAGAGAGAGAGAGAGAGAGAGAGAGAGAGAGAGAGAGAGAGAGAGAGAGAGAGAGAGAGAGAGAGAGAGAGAGAGAGAGAGTGTGTGTGTGTGTGTGTGTGTGTGTGTGTGTGTGTGTGTGTGTGTGTGTGTGTGTGTGTGTGTGTGAGTGAGGAGAGAGAGAGAGGAGAGAGAGAGAGAGAGAGAGAGAGAGAGAAGAGAGAAGAGAGAGAGAGAGGGGAAACTTAAACACGAACGTTGTACTGGAAATAAAATAGACAGACATACATCATGCTCTCAAAAGACAAACAGGAGAGAGAGAGAGAGAGAGAGAGAGAGAGAGGAGAGAGAGAGAGAGAGAGAGAGAGAGAGAGAGAGAGAGAGAGAGAGAGAGAGAGAGGCATGGGAGTAAGCGTTTGGAGGGATTATTAGGGAGTACTCTGTACAATGAATCATGATAAGTGTTCTTCGTTTGCCAAAATCAGTACTTTAGTCATTTAATGCATGCGTAAGAGAAACTGTTTCGAAAATTATGAAGTGGAAGTTTTTTTTTTAGTTCCAATAAAGTTTGATCTCAGATATAACTGGTCAGCTGGAGGTCATTCAGAGAATGCTTCTGCTGTGTTCGATTATTGCACCTCTGTACATACATATACTGAAGGGAAACACCAGCAAAGGTATCACAAATCAGGCAGCACTAGATATCTACGGTGGTGGTGCTCTTATCTGCCACATGATGAACGAAGAGAATGAAGTCGGTATTTATGTGTACCCAGACTCCAGGGTTCAACTGATGCACGTGAAAGGGGTCTGTAGTTTTGCGTGTGAACATCGTTTAAAACGTGTTCGAAAAGACGCTCCCTGTCGCCTTGGGAATGAATAGCTCTCTCTGCCCCGGTCTCATTCTTTTCACTTTATTGGAAAGAAGAGACGTTGAATGATGGCATCGAACCAAGCCAACAAGGGTCGGTAGAAACTGACAAGGGCAAAAAGAAAGAGCGGTAGTGTTCCCTCCACACCTTACACCCCCCCCTCCTTTCTTTGCCTCCGCTCCCTGAAACAAACGCACACACACGTGGCAGTGTTTTCTCTCCTACAGTAAAAATCGATGAGGCGAAGACCAAGGGAGTTCTCCTTCAGGCGCGCTATCTGTTGTCGCAGAATGGGCAGCCAAGAGTGTGTAGAAGAATACCATGTCCGAGAAGACTCGACGACAGAGAGAGAGAGAGAGAGAGAGAGAGAGAGAGAGAGAGAGAGAGAGAGAGAGAATTGCATGACAGTGTGTATTGAGCAGCTTTTTGGTCACCACAGAGTTCTTTGTGTGGAATTTGGGCAGCCGTCCCGGGAAGTGTGTATCGCTATTGTACAACTTCAGACAGTTTTCTTTTCTGGCAGCAGAAAGATCTTTTAACCGTCAAAGTGGAATTTCCGGCAGAATGGCGCCCGAGGACAACAGTCTTTTCGCTGTGGGTTCTTTTACGTGTAGCAGTCAGCATGCGCATTGTAATCTCCACGAGGGTCTGCCCTTCAGGTCGTAACAAAGCAGAACAAAAACATCAGCTTAGTCAGAAGTAACTGAGAGCACATTTCTGTTCTGTATGAATTTCTTCATAATGCAGATGATCTTTTTCATCAGCGGGGCTTTCTCCTACAATTCTGAACCCGGCAGAGCATACAAATCACTTTACATCACACTGTTTTCTTCACATCATGCTAGTTTCTTCAACCCAGAATTTTACCGTGAGCTTGCATCTAGCAGCTACATTTTCCTCCTGAGAAACAAAGTCTCTAGTGGAGGAGAGTCGTGTTGTAGAAACCTGACCAGAATTCTCAGAGAGAATAAAATGGCTTTTGGAAATTCTCATCAAGGCAATGACGATTAAGGTTAGCTGATTCGTCCTCGTTTCGTTTTCCAAGTCTCCAGGGGATACAGAAGCAGTTGTGGGGGTAGTTGTTACAAAGGTGTGTGGTGGTAATGGTGTTGGTGGCAAATCAGGAAATTGAGGAGAAGCAGTGACGTTGATTTAAAGGGAGGATGAAAGAAGAGATACCGAAAATTCGTTTATTGAGTTTTGAAAGTTATAGGGCTAGTGTCTTCACGTTATCTGGTGAGTAAAGAGAGTGAGTACATTTCTTTGAATATCTCGCGGCAAGTGAAACGAGATTCTGGCTATGGATGTTTAGCATATTTCTTTGCATTCTTGCATGTGTGTGTGTGTGTGTGTGTGTGTGTGTGTGTGTGTGTGTGTGTGTGTGTGTGCGCGCGCGCGCGTGCGTGCGTGCGTGCGTGCGTGTGTGTGTGTGTGTGTGTGTGTGTGTGTGTGTGTGTGTGTGTGTGTGTATGCGCGCGCGTGACGCGTGTGTGTGTGTATGTGTGTGTTTTTTCCAAATGAGCGCTGGGTCTAAGAGGGTCAGTTAAATGGCAACAATGCAGCTTTGTAAGCTGGACAAAGCGGGCAGAGTAGGACATTTTGTGCACCTTAGACCCCCCCCCCCCCCCCCCCCTTTTCTTAGCCAAACTAGTGGCAGTGAATTGTCAGAGATTAAACATGTCTAGGACATGGAGTGTTAAAAGGCAGTATCAAACCGTGTCCTTCCACTGCTTTTGATATTTTCTGAACTGAAATCGTGTACCAATTTACTACAGGATGGAATAGGTTTAAAGTCCCAAAATCTGACTGTATAATGTATCAACATTGTCAGCTCCATAGGGAAAGTTCTAATAATTTGATGAATGACCCTTCTGTGCAGACTAAACACACCCCTAAGGGATGCAAGACAAAATGATATCAACACATTTTGGATTAAAAGACTCCTGAAAAGAACGTTGGTAGATAGGAGATGATACAGCAGAATAATATCTGATTTGAATAAACTACAGAAAATAATCCTTTGACATGTAAGAAGTTATTCAGTTTAAATGGTTCTGGACTAAACAGTCGCCTCAAAATATAATTTTGAGCTGCCAGAGGCAGCTGGTTTTAGCATTATTATATGAACAGACGTCTCGTTGAAAACTTTGAGATGCAACAAGTAAAAATTACAAGCATTCCAAAATAAGCAGAATCTTGAAAAAAAAAAAATTGCAAGGCGGGGATAGTATCAAGCATCTGAGACTGACAAATAACCACGGTTAATGGCGTCGAGATGGGAAAGGTAACACAGTGTAAGCAGTCGTCACTTGCAGACCAGAGAACCAGAGCAGACACATGTGGGCCGGCACAGGAGCCAATCAGAAGTTGTGAGAGTTTTCTCTTTGACACGAGCGCCTCGTGCTGGTTCAATTTGCGTCACTCTTGTCCACGAGAGTGGATCGGGGACCAGACAGGACCGAGCCCTCTTCACTCGGACAATCACATCAGACTTGGGCGTGAAGAAACCCAACCCTGTCTTGGCCCCCTGCCCCCTCCCCATTCCTTTTAGTACTTTCACCATTGTACATCTCTTCCCCCCATCTCCACTTTCTACCCTCTCCCTAAAATAGTCTGCCTCCATCTAGACTAGGAGCTAAGAGCTAAATGAGTCTGACCAAAGACATTTCCATAGTAGTATAGAATTGGCTGATCTATATCCCTCCTTCGCTCCTGTAGCATCTTCCTACACATAATGCAGGGGATAATACTTCTGTTCAATTATGAGGCAGTGAACCAATGGGTGGATTGTCAAGAAACATATTCAGGAGTTGTGAGAATCAGATTCAATAGCACAGAGAGTTGAATTTTATATAAAACAAACGCCACTTCTGAAGCACAATAGCAGCATGAATACTATACTACCGCTGTATGGGATCTCATTGGAGTTGTCCTGTGGTCAATAGTGATTGGAATTTGCAAGTGTAGTGGACGTAATTCAGTGTGCAGCTGTTTCTCAGGTCTCATTCGAGAGAAAGTAAATGTTTCATAGGCTGGTTTATGCGGAACTGGTCCACTGATTGTGTGTGTGTGTGTGTGTGTGTGTGTGTGTGTGTGTGTGTGTGTGTGTGTGTGTGTGTGTGTGTGTGTGTGTGTGCGCACTTGTTCACATGTATCTCTCCATCTGACTGTCTTTGACTTATGCCTGGGTATGCCTTTATGTCTGTGACTTATGTCTTGGTATGTCAATATGTCTGTGACATATGTATTGGTGTGTCTACATTTCATTGTCCTCCGTCGCTGTCTCTCTCTGTGTCTGTCTCTCTCTCTCTTCTCGTTTCTCTTTCTCTCTCCTCTATCTTGCTCTCTCTCTATCTCTCTCTCTCTCTCTCTCTCTCTCTCTCTCTCTCTCTCTCTCTCTCTCTCTCTCTCTCTCTTCTCTCTCTCTCTCAGAAACAAACATGGGAGAGTATAAATTTTCTGTAAACAGTTTTTAAGAACATGACAAAAAAACTCTTTTTTTGCACTTTTTCACACCCCCCTCACCCTCGCCACTCTCACACTCATTCCCCTACCACCCCAACCCCAAATTTATACCCATGATCCTCCCATTTTGGTTCACTTTACGCTTTCCCTAATCAGTTGTTTACTTGGCGCGTATACAAGCCATTAGCCAGTGGCTGGTACCAATCTGGAATCATTCGTTTGTCTACCTACAGGGCTGGCTTCCAGACGACGGGCAAGTCGTCTTCCAATCGTATTAGGCCTTTCAGGGGGACGACACAACAGTCCCAGGCGGGTCCAAGGCCAGTTGTCATGGGCTGTGTTTTAATCTTTTCAAAGCGAAGGGGTTGGAATTTGGCTGCCACGGCTGTACATCTCTTGACAACCAAGCCTAGCCTGCTTTTTTTTTGCGTTCACAACTCTCTGTGTGTGTCTCTCTCTCTCTGTGTGTGTGTGTGTGTGTGTGTGTGTGTGTGTGTGTTTATGTGTGTGTGCACGTGCGCGTGTTGGCACAGTGCATGCACGTGTGTGTGTGTGTGTGTGTGTGTGTGTGTGTGTGTGTGTGTGTGTGTGTGTGTGTGTGTGTGTGTGTGTGGTGTGTCAGTTGCTTGCATTAGTCATCATTTGGGGCGAAAATACACCCTTACCACTCCCAAGAAAAAACGTTTTTTGTTACTTGGATTTTACATCAGCTTATCTTTAATTTCTCTTTTGTTTTACTCCTTTAGATGACAGCATATTTTTCATGTTGAAAATAATTTTAAAAAAGCCAGGAATATTCTCAATTGTTTATTAAAGTAGATATTTGTTTTACAAGTGATTTCTGTAAAAATAACGTTGGGAGTGGAGCACAAAATAAACTTATCTCTAGTTGCAAACTGTCACTCCCACACAAGATCAGACCTTGGGACCTTTGCCGAACTTCCCAGACCATGACTCCATCAACATGGGGGTTCTCAGACTCAACACATGGACGTCAGTGACAGAACAGTTTAGGAGAGAGAGAGAGAGAGAGAGAGAGAGAGAGAGAGAGAGGGGGAGGGGGAGAGAGAGAGAGAGATCTGGAGAGGAGTGAAGTGGAGGGGGCAGGGGCTGAGAATAGAAAAGATGGTTGTGAAGCCATGTAAAAAAAAAAAAAAAAGAAAAACGGGGGTGGGAGATTAACAGGGCGGCTGCAGGGGGCGAGTGGCCTGTCTGACAGCCTCTTGCCTGCTTGGTCAGTCAGACGTGAAATTGCTGCAGGAGGCTGTCCTGCCCTGCAGCCACACAAATGAGCAGCCGCAAATGGGGAAAGCCTGGCAGTGAGCGCGTCGTCTGGACAGTAGCGAGGCCAGAGGTGGTTTTGTGTTCGTCCTGATATGTCTAAGGAAGGTGCCGGGGAAAACGAAGAGAGCGCCAGTGTTCTGTCCCTTTTTAACCCTGTGGCTGTTTTGAAACACAGAAAAAATGTATCCTTTTTCATTTAGTAATAAACACAAAAGAGAAAATATGTACATTTTTCTTTTGAATTCTGTTCCTTGTAGAATTCTTGAAGAATCCTTGCTTATCTATTCCAGTGTGCAGTTTGCTTCTGCCTGTGGGTCTGTCTGTCCCTCTGTCTATTCTGCTCTTTCTTTTTACTACCCTTCCGAACTTTGATATGATCATTTGGTCCATCAAGCTACTGGTGCAAGGTGATTTTATCTGCTTCCCCCCCGTCTGATCTCTCTCTTAGACAACTCTGTCAAAAGGGATGCTGCATCTCTCCCAACCTTCCAAGAAGTATGTTTAGTACGGACCTAAAACCAAACTGATTGATAGACTCTGTTGCCTGAGATGAGAACAATCCTTTATCATCGCCTCACTGAGGAATACTCACTGCTTTGTTAGAAAAAATCTGGCCAGGTACACAAGACTATTATTGACTTACAGCTGTTGTGACAGACAAATTTGACCTCACAAAAACATCAACCCAAATCAACACCCCCATCCTCAACCCTGGAGTCAAATCATGGCAGCTGTCAGACCACATTGGTTTTGGGGAAGTTTGTTTTCAGCCAATCAAATGCCCTCTCGTCCTTCTCTCCCATCCTGCCACTCTTGATTTATATTAGATTTCACATTTGATTTTTTTGTGGATCCTTTTGTTTTGTTTTGATGTATGCTTTTTGTTTGTTTGAAGAACAGGAGAGGAAGGGGTGTCGCAACAGAGAGAGAGAGAGAGAGAGAGAGAGAGAGAGAGAGAGAGAGAGAGAGAGAGAGAGAGAGAAACAAAAAACAAAAAGTTGCACCAAGAATGAAATAGATAGATATGCTTACATCATGCTCTTTGGTGACAAAATTGAGAGAGAGAGAGAGAGACAGAGACAGAGAGAGACAGAGGCAGAGACAGTGAGCAAGGATGAAGTGTGGGCGTTAAGAGAGATTATCAGGGAGTATCTTCACACAGTAATGATGATATGTAAGAATTGCATTGTCAAAATCCACTCTTTAGTCATTTATCGTATGGATACAACAAGGATGGTAAATGTAGAGATGAACACTTTTTGGTTTGAAAACCGTTTGTTCTGAGTTGTGACTGGTCACTTAGACATCACTTAGAGAATCCTTCCCTTGTTATCGAATCCTTCTCCTCTTATCAACACAGAACTGTTTAAGTATGTATACTTAAAGAAGAATTAGCAAAGACATCGGAAGTCAGACAGCACTAGATATCTATGATCGCAGTCTTATCTGTCACGTGCTGCATGAAGAGAATAAAGTCAGTATTTACGTGTAACCAGGCTCTAGAGTTCAACTGATGCACATGAAATGGTTCTGTAGCTTTGCATGTGAACGTCGTTTAAAACATGTTGGAAAAGACGCTCTGGCTTCTTAAGTAGTACACCTCTCTCTGTCCCGGTCTCATTCTTTTCACTTTATTGGAAAGAGGAAACTTTGAATGATGGCATCGAACCGAGCCAACAAAGGTCGGTAGGAACTGACATGGGGAAAGAGAACAAGCGGAAGTGTTCCCTCCCATACCTTACACCGCTGCCTCTCTTCCTTTGCCTCTCTTCCCCTCACACACAAACACACACAAGTGTCATATTGTCTCTCCTGCAGTACAAACCGATGAGGTGAAGAAAGACGGAGTTTTCTTCAAGGCGCACTACTATCTGTTGTCACAGAATGGGCAGCCAAGAGTCCGTTTACGAATACCTTGTCAGAGAGAGAGAGAGAGAGAGAGAGAGAGAGAGAGAGAGAGAGAGAGAGAGAGAGAGAGAGAGAATTGTATGACAATGTATTGTTCAACTTCTGGTTGGTCACCACAGAGGTCTTTGTGTGGAACTCGGGCAGCTGTCACCAAGAAGAGGAGAATCAGTATTGTACAGCCCTAGACAGTTTTTTTTTTTTTTTTCTGGCAGCAGAATAATTGTATACTTGCCAAAGAGAAATTTCCGGCAGAATGGTGCCTGAGAATAATAACTGTCTTTTTGCCTTGGGTTCTTTTCACGAGCACCTGTCAGGGTATGCATTTTAACCACCACCAGGTGGTTCTTGCTTTCAGATCGTAACAAACCAGAACAAAAACAGCGGCTCAGAAAGTAACTGTGAACCACTACTTCCCTGCGTGAATTTCTCCATTATGCGGACAATCTTCTTCATCAGTAGGGCTGTGTCCTACAATTCTGGACCATATACATCACTTGATATCACACTTTTCTTCACGCTGAGCTAGTTTTTTTTTCCAACCCAGAAACGTACAGTGAGCTAGTATTGACCAGCAATGTTTACGTCGTCAGAAATAAGTCCAGCGGAGGAGAGTCGAGTTGTAGAAACCTGACCAAGGCAGTGACGAATTCAATTCAGCCGATTTTCGTCCTCACTTCTAGTTATCCAAGTCTCCAGTGGACACAGACTTCTAGGGACAGTTGATGGATGTGATGCTGGGAGTGATGGTGGTGATGGTGGAAGTGGTGACGAAGTTGTGGTGGTGATGGTGGTGGCTGCAAGTTAGGAAATTGAGGAGGAGCAGTGACGTAGATTTAAAGGGAGGATGGAAGAAGAGATACCGAAAATTCGTTTATTGCGGTTTGAAAGTTTTGGGGGCTCCTCTCCTGTCGTTATCGGGTGAGTGAAGAGAGTGAGTGCGTTTCTCTGCATATCTCGTGGAGAGCGAAGCGAGGTTCTGGACGTAGATGGTTAGCGTGGCAGTACAATAGAACGGATTCGTGTTTCAGGATGCATCTTCTTCAGCAGTGAAATAACAGCTGGATGTGAGCAGTGATAATGAGTGATTAGCCAAGAGACGTACCGCCGAAGTTGCTAAAATGCAGAAGGAATATCTATGTCTCTGAGTAGGTGTCTTCCCACTCTGCATTTTATCTCCCGCACATTGGCACAAAAGGCTTTAAAAAGTACATTCAAAGGTAAAGGTAGTATTTAAAGAAATAATGATATTAACATAATCATAATCATAATAACAATAATAATGGTAATGATAATGACTACAATATCAATAATAATAATAACAAATATAATAATAATGATGATGATGATGATAACATGATGATGATAATAATAAAAATAACAATGATAATGACAAAGTAGTAGTAATAGTACTGGTAGCAGTAGTGAAAAATGATAAAATATGCAATAAAAGTTATGATCTTAATAGTAATAATGTTGTTGATGATGATGATATATACTACTGCTATTGCTACCACTCCTCCTCCTCCTCCTTCTCCTAGTGCTACTACTACTGCTGCTGCTGCTGCTAATACTACCACGACTGCTATCTCTACTTCGACTACCGCCATGTCTACTGGTGATAATAATGATTATATTGTGCCTTATGCAGAATATTCATGTACTGCATGGCGGTTTATAATCTCAGGTGGACAGAGAAATAATAAAGACAGTATAAACAATGGTGAAAATAATAACAAAGGACGAGTATGTTGTGTCATATCCAGAATATTCATCTGGTGCATGGCGGTTCACAATCACTGGTGCACAGATGAAAACATAAGACAAAAAAGCACCCGTATACAATGTTCAAAATAATCAGACAGTCATGTGCACACTAATATACACACGCACAGCTGTAATAAACAACATCGTGCCTCGACAATTGTAGTTCATAACTTGTTTCACATAAACATACAGACATGCAAACAAAGACACAAAATAAGGTGATAGGTAACATTAATGGAATTCACAACATAAAACAGACGAGTGCATTTTCGACACATATGTCTCCTTCAGATGTTGCAAATAGCACACTGAAAATACACACATGACTGTGTCCTGATAGCGGTCAGCAGCAGTCTTTATACACACAGACATCTTGCACCCTCTGCATACTGGGCAAACACGTATGGCACGAAAATTACAGCATGGCTAAAAAAAAAACTTGGGGTAGTTTTGCTCCCATAAGGAAACCTAACACAGAATAACTTTTTATTCAAGACTGACACAGCCATTACCATTGAAACGTGTTGTCGAGCAGTTAACTGTAAACACGATTTGAACGTACCGGTATTTTAAAAAATAAATGTTATACAGGTTACAGACAGTGATTCCAGATGGTACAAGAAATAATAGAGGAAATGGAGCCAAAACGTTTTGAACCTTGTGTAAGGTCTGATTACAGATGATATTATTGTATCAGAGCCTGTTTGTCATTTCCAATTTAGCGAAACCTGTCACAACGGCCTTTAAGCGCTTTTGACAACAAGAATATCGCGTGTAGTGGAGAAATAGATAACTGGCCGATCAGCAGTAGCGCTCTCACTTAGCACATAATTATGGTCGAACTGGGTCAAGGAGATGAAAGTGTCCCCAGAAGTCCTCGGGTATTTCGATGCCCATTTTCGGTGTCCATTTGGTGCGAAGTGGTTGTTTGCTAAGCTATTTTGTGCTAAGCTATTTTGTAGGGATGTGTATAAAAAGCTGACGTGTGGAAGGATGTAGCCAGAGAGAATTAATTGTGCATGTGACCAAGGTGGTAGAGAAGCGACGTGGACAAAGGCATGGCCCAAAGGGATATCCTTCGTGTCCATCCCTATATGAACTGAATGGAGAACGAGAGAGGAAGAAGAACAGAACACCACACAATAGAGAGAAGAGAGAAACAACACCTTGGGAGAGAGAAAGAAGAGAGGAAAGAGAGAGAAAGAGAGAGAGAAAAAATGAGCAGACAGTTAGGGCAGAAAGAAACGTGGTCTGGGCGGCAGAAGTGACAGCAAGGTCTTAGGTGTAAAAGACAAGCTGAGAAAGGAAAGACTGAGTTCGAAACCCCAGAGGCGGGTGAAAAAGACAAAGAAGATTTCTATGTCGAGTCCCAGGAGACGACCATGGAGACTCAATCCTGGAAATCTGGTGCCAGACATTCAAAGGCGTCACCATCATCCAGTGTTGAAGAAAATTTGAAGTGACTTGTTCGAGAACTGTGGTGTGGTGTGCAAGTATGTGTGTGTGTGTGTGTGTGTGTGTGTGTGTGTGTGTGTGTGTGTGTGTGTGTGTGTGTGTGTGAACCTGGCCAGGTAAGAAGCGTTTTTGAGTTTAAAACCCAGGATTCGGAAGTACTGATGTCTTTTGCTTTCGTTATTCCTTTGTGTATTTGGATTTTTTTTTTATGTGTGATTATACGTAGCATAGAAACTGTATTTCTTGTTTTCAGTCATGTTATGAGAGAAGCAAATGCGTGACAACGCATTCTCAGAGAGAGATGAATGTTTGATGGGTGCATGAGTGCGCATATGTGTCTGTATATGTGTGTGTCTATGAGTACAGAGGTAACCGTTGGTGTGTTAAAGCGACTAATATATCAACTTAGTCCACACAGTTAAATAAAAAAAGAATGAAAACAGGCAGCAACTAGATAATAGAAACCAAATAAGTGTCGCATTTTATGTCATCAATATCTCTCAAATGCTTTTGAATGAAAAAAAAAAAAAAAATAACAAAACATATCCCACGCGTTTTGTTCAACTGGGTGTTCTACAAGCATGACACAAAATATATTCAAAACCATGGCAACAGAGGACGAACAAACAGTCGCTTATCTCTTAAACAACGATTACACAGACTCAAGAAAACTATTACGAAAGTCCGTTTGAATCAAGTTGGTTTCTAAGTTGAGTGACTGTAGGTGGAAATGGGACATAATAAAAACAAAAATACAATTACTGAACCGCCAAAGAGGAAACCGCAGGAAGTTTATGTTACAGCTACTTGACGTTGCTGTTTTCAGAACTCTAATTGAACAAAGTAATACTTTAATCATAATCCGGAATAGAGTAAGAAAAATCAATCTGTTGGAAAAAAGCCAGTCGAATCCACTTTCCGTCTAAAGCCACCTCTGTTGTTTCTTTGGATATCTCGCGGTCTCTTGTCTCGCGGCAAGATTTGTAGCCACTTCTGGCGGTGAGAAAACACAGCTTTGATGTGACCGCCCGTCTGGGTCACTGCAGGATTCATGTTGTCAGCCATGGACTGAAAGAGAACAGCAAAAAGCTTCTATGTGACGTGTAAAGAGAACCTCACAACTTCCGTCTGTTGCACTGGATTTATATCTAAAATGTATTTTTTATGGGGATTATTTCATACTTGTGAAATGTCCACAGGAGTGTATACTCTTGTGTTAACAGTCGTAATAGTTAATGCTGTTGTTGTTCATCTGTGTAATGTCCCTCAAACTAAAGTACTCAACTGTAGACACAAGACATTAGAAAATGATAAACGCACACGTACATACACACACATACATACACGTACGTGCAAACAGACAGGCAGACAGAATGAAAGGCAGACAGACAGAGAGACAGACAGACCAAAGAACACACGTGTACACACACACACACATACACACACACACACACACACACACACACACACACACACACACACACACACACACACGCACGCACGCACGCACGCACGCACGCACGCACGCACGCACGCACACACACACACACACACACACACCAAGTTATCAAAATACAGGTTTCACATTATTTCAAGGCCAACGAGGGCAAAGTTTCAGATGTAATAAACAATGAAGCTTAAATCCGCCTTTTCTCTTCAGTAGAAAGAAAAAAGGAAACGAACAGAGAGAGAGAGAGAGAGAGATAGAGAGAGAGAGAGAGAGAGAGAGAGAGAGAGAGAGAGAGAGCAGCAAAGCTGCTCCATAATCCACTCCAACCAGTCCGCAAAAGATGTTCTCTAAACCCTATGGTTAGGATAAGAACATGAACTTTCACACACACACACACACACACACACACACACACACACGCGCACACACACGCGCATGCGCACGCACATACACACGCACACACTTATATAGAAGCACACACATACGTAGTCGTACATGCACACACACACACACACACACACACACACACACACACACACACACACACACACACACACACACACACACACACACGCACGCACACACACACACACACATACTTGGCCTCACACGTACTTCACATACAGACAAAATCGCCCCCCCCCCCCATCTCTAACCACTAACAGCCCTTGCTCATTTTTGCGTGCGAAGGAAACAAAGGGAAACACACACATCTCACCGCCACCTTCAATACTGTGGATAAATCATGGCGGCTGTCAGCCCACATGACTTGGGCGGAAGCTTGGTTTCAGCCAATCAGCTGGCCCCTTGCCCTTTCTCTCCCTCCACTTTGGCAAGGAGCTGTATTGGTTAGGAATCCTGATGTTTTCTTTGCTTTTGCTGCTTGTTTGCTTTAGTGCACAGAGGAAAATTACATATGGAGGTCAAAGGGAAGGGAGAAGAGAGGACAGGAACAGTCTGTTTTCTCTCTCTCTCTCTCTCTCTCTCTCTCTCTCTCTCTCTCTCTCTCTCTCTCTCTGTGTCCCTCTCTCTCTTACATCTGTGTGCTTGTATGCTTATCTGGCTGTCTGTAGATTTGCTGGTAAATCCCATATCTGTGCACATCTCTCTCCCTCTTTGTGTACATACAAACACACACACATGCACACGCGCATGCACACACACAGACACAAATACACATGCAGAAACATAACACACACATATATATATATATATATATATACATATATATATATATATATATATATATATATATATATGTATATATACATATATATATAATTATACACAACGCACACACAACACACACACATATGTATATATATGTTCTATATATCTCTATATCTATCTATCTATCTATCTATCTACCTACCTACCTACGTACCTGTCTGTCTGTCTGTCTGTCTGTCTATCTATCTATCTATTAAGCAGAGATTGAAACAACACGACTATCTTTCTAAACAGGAATAAATTCAATAGAAATATTACAATTACAGTTTCTCTGAGGATTTATTGGATGCCTACGAGTAGGTAGTATGAATATAATAAAGAGGTGCTGTTGGTTAAAAAAAAATGAAACAGATGATTTTATCACTGAAAACAACAACAGTAAGACAGCAGCAGCTGCAGCTGCAACATCGACAACAACAGTAGTCACAACCCCTCCCCCCCCACCTCAAAAACAACAACAACTACACCAAGAGCTAATCAGGCAATGGAAGTCAGACGGCAACAGCGATAGCTGATGGCGGTCTTATCTGTCACACTGTGCACGAAGAGGATGAGGTCAGTATTTACGTGTACTCAGACTGCAGAGTTCAACTGATGCACGTGCAATGATTCTGTGGTTTTGTGTGCAAACGTCGTTTAAAGCATGTTAGGAAAGACGTTAAAGTCCCGCTTGGGGGAACAAATGCTTTTTTCTGGCCCAGTCTTGCTCGTTTTACTGTCTTAGAATGATGAAACGTTGAATGATGGCATTGGACGCAGCCAACGAGGGTGGGTTTGGAACTAACTTGAGGAAAAAGAACAAGTAGAGATGCTCCCGCCACACTTCACAGCCCCGTCTCCCTTTCTGCCTTCCCTCCTCTTTTACACACACACACACACACACACACACACACACACACAGAAGCTAGACAAGTGTCAATGTTTTATCTCCCGCAGTAAGAATCGAAGAGGCGAAGGAAAAGGGCAGTCTTCTTTCAGGCGCACTTATCTGT
>JADBJO010001997.1:270000-277500 GCA_016801955.1 Conus betulinus | reverse complement strand
TGTTAGCGACATTTGAGGTGCGTTGTGATGTTTTGCTAAATGATAAGGAATTGTTCACGCACACAAACCTGCACAGGGACACGAGGGTCAGTTTCAGTCACACACACACACACACACACACACACACACACACACACACACACACACACACACACACACACACACACACACATGCACACACACACGCATACATCCCCTCTCAAGTGCGCGCGTGCGCGCGCGCGCGCGCGCACACACACACACACACACACACACACACACACACACACACACACACACACACACACACACACACACACACACACACACGATTTTTTTCTTCCTATCCAGCAACACTTGTTCATTTTTGTCGGTGAAGAAAAGAAAAGGAAACACATACATCAGCACAGATCACCGCCATCTTCAATCCTGTGGATAAATCATGGCGGCTGTCAGCCCACGTGACTTGGGCGGAAGCTTGTTTTCAGCCAATCAGCTGGCCCCTTGCCCTTTTTCTCTCCCGGCGCGTAGGCTAGGGGTTGTACTGGTTAAGAAGCTCGATGTTTCTTTTCTTTTGCTTTCATGGCCTGTTTGCTTACACTATGTGGGGAAAAATCATGTGGGGAAGAAAGAGGAAGAGGGAGAAGAAGAAAAAAAAGAGGATAAGTCTCTATCTATCTATCTATCTTTCTATCTGTCTTTCTATCTATCAATCATCTATCTATCTGTCTGTCTATCTATCTGTCTATCTGTCTGTCTATCTATCTATCTATCTATCTATCTATCTGTCTGTCTGTCTGTCTTTCTATCTATCTATCTATCAATATATATCTATCTATCTATATCTATCTATCTATCTATCTATCTATCTATCTATCCACCCATCCACCCACTCATCCGTTTATCTATCCATCTATCCATCCACTCACGCATCCACCTGTTCATTCATCATCCTATCTATCTATCTATTCATCTATCTATCTATCCATTCATCATCCGTCCATCCATCCACCCATCCATCCATCTGTCTGTCTGTCCGTCCGTCTGTCTGTCTATGTATGTATGTATGTACGTACCTACGTACGTACGTATGTATGTATGTATGTGTGTATGTGTGTGTATGTGTGTATGTATGTGTATGTATGTATGTATGTATGTATGTATGTATGTATGTATGCATGCATGCATGCATGCATGTACGTATGTATGTATGTATGTATACATGTATATATGTATGTATGTATGTACGTTTGTATGTCTCTCTCTATATATATCTACCTATCTCCAATAATTGTACTTGTTGTTGTTGTCATTGTTGTTGTTGTTGCTCTTGTTGCTGTTGTTGCTGTTGTTGTTTGTTTGTTTTTTTTTTTTCTTCTTCTTCTTAACGCAGAAATACCGAAAGAGCAACGGAAGACACGACAACCAAACATTTCATGGCATTTTTATCGACACTGTGTTAAAGGTCTTTGACCTGCCCAAACAACACTATCACCAGACCTTTGATTCCGTTTTGATGACAACTCCAGGTGAGGTCTGAGACTCAATCTGTTCTAGTACTGTCGCTCCCCTGAACTCTGATATTAACTCGGCCTCAGCAGCTGGAGAAGATCAGAGAGCTTCTGGTTTCAATCCCACGGGTATATCACCACCTAGTCTGGGTAGTCTGGGGGCTCTCAGGAACGTGAAGGGACAGACATGCACGACTTGATGAACTTGAGTTTGTGGCCTTGAGATGTCAATGCTCTCTCTCTCTCTCTCTCTGTCTCTGTCTCTCTCTCTCTCTCTCTCTCTCTTTCTTTCTCCCCTCCCCTCCTATCTCTCTCTGCATCCCAGCTAAGACCTTGTCTGATCCTGAAAGTGGAGGAAATAGGTGACGCGGATTGAACGTGGTGCCAGACCCGGAACTACGTGTAATGGAAAGTGTCTTGCTGAGATGAAACAGAACCCAACAGTCACGGGGAATGCCAGGCCTGCCGGCTGCCCCAGCAGAAAGATAGTAGCAGAGTACAGGTCATTCCAGGACTGATGGTACCGTGCAGGTCTTCTGCTGCGCGCTCCTTGTCAGTCATGTGCCAGCTAGCGTCACACAAGAGAGTGGGTGGAACGGGGCAAGGAAAGTGATTTTTCTTTACTTTCAGCATCTTTTTCAAAAATCATATCCGCTATAACCTTAAGAGATATATGTCATTCAGCAGCTACACAAAGTCGTAGGGAAATTTCGTACTACACGATTCACAAGCTATAATGTTTTAGACATTTTTTACTCCAAGATGCATGAACAGCAAAGTTTTAGACATATCTTTTACTCAATGATTCACGACCAAAAAGGTTTCTAGACATGTTTTTTACCCACGATTCATGAACTTCAAAGTTTGGGTTATATTTCGTTGTCCACATATCATGAACTACGAAAGTTCAAGGCACATGTTATACATCACGATTCACGAGAAAACAACGAAGTTTTAGATACTCATATTACACCACGCTGTACACACCACAAATATCTAGACTCGTTTCACGCCATTACTTTGACGTTCATCCCATCCTCTTAATATGTTCATTGTTAATGTGTTTGCTCTATTATCCTGCGTGAAAAAACGTTGTATGTGGAGGCTCGGTACTGTAGTGTTTGTTGTGTTTATTTGGAACGCTAAAGGTGCAATGGATGAAAATAAAGCAAACTTAACTCCAGAACAAGATACTGTCCACAACACTATCCCTAAACCATGGCTTCACTGGATCCACGGTGGTACTGTACCAAAAGTCACACAAGGGCTTGGTAGTGATACAAGTGCCCTCAGTTTAAAGCCAAAAGAAGCAAAATAAATTGTAAATTAAAAACTAGGCCATTTAATTTCAATGCCACCCCCGCATGTGAGTCGTAGTGAATGAAATTACACTGTTCTGTAAACCTTAAAAAGCAACAAAAGAAGTTGGTCTACGTGAATTACAGCAGAAAAATTGAAAAAAAGATATACAATACCAACACACTTCTCCAAAAGATGAACGTTCGGGTTCAAACAGAAGTGAGTTTTGTATTACTGAAGTCGATCTGATTGATTATTTCTTTACTAGCTCTCATTTACCACACATCGTTTGGAAAAAAAATTGAAATTTGATATACAGCAACACTGGAGTAGTTTTTAATCCAACTGAAACAAATGTATTAATTGGATTTTAAAGCAATGGGTGAGATAAAAAATAGACTTGTCATAGGAAACCATTTTCTTCTCTTATATAAGATATGGATAAGAAAGCTTTGTGCAACAATGAGAACAACAATAACAAAACAAACTAACTAACAAGAAAGAAAATAATCAAAATCGCTGCCAATGATCGTCAACGGACAGAGAAAGACGAGAAAGCAATTAACGTGTTTTTATGTCAGGGCTGCAAACAAATTTTCATGTCACAGCTGCAAACAATTACACGGATAATGCATAATTACAAATCATTGATGTTTTCCAACGCGAGTGTATAAGGAAAACAATACTGTCGTTAAAGTCTTCTCACCCAAAACGAGTAAACTGCGTGTACGTGAGCTTTTGATGTTTTTGTCTCATCGACTGTAAGTATTGATGTTTTCCAAGGAAACAACTATACGAGAAATGTCAGAGTTTTTCACAACACATCTCTGTCTGTCTGTCTGTCTGTCTGTCTGTCTGTCTCTCCCTCTGTCTCTCTCTCTCTCTGCATTTGTCACTCTATCTTGACGCCAGGCTGTCCATCCACCTGTATCTGTCTGTATCTCTCGGGCATGTCTGCATCTCTCGGGACTGGTTGAAGCCAGGGATTATATCATGAAAGAAAGTGTAAAGTACAGCCTTGTCATGCACAGTGTCATCATCCTCATCCACGTCACTCAGCAAGAAAAAAAAAGTATCAAATTCTGTGATCCTTTATGTCCTGCACTCATACAGACCTCAGCTTCCTCTCCACGTCTGGCAGCTTAATGAGTTAGTATCCAGGTTGCCGGTATTGGCATCATCATGGACGACTGTTGTCGAACGAATCTGGCAGCGCTTTCAATATGGGGACGCTCACTCACACTGGCTGCTCATCTAAGCAAACTTGGTCGTCAGCAGGGAGCGTAGTGGATGGAGTCCTGACTATGTTGGATCTGGACAGGTACCACTGAACGCTACCGAAGTTTCTCGGCAGCAGTGCAGTGTCTGTTCTGGTGGGTTGCCTCATGGAGACTTGGCAGCTGACTGTTTTCTGTGAATTGCCTGCGACGGGACATGCCAAGAGGCGGCTGTCAATGGGAGGCTCGAATGAACTACGTGGGAGTAAAACCCACGGAATTGTGACGGGAGATGATACGGAGAAAAGTAAGCAAACACATCTACCCTCAAACGTATGTAATTGATCGACTATTGATCGATCATTCGATCGATCAATCGATCGATCGATCGATCGAGAGAGAGAGAGAGAGAGAGAGAGAGAGAGAGAGAGAGAGAGAGCAAGAGCGAGAGAGAGAGAGAGATGCAGAGAGACAGACAGAGATACTGAATGTGTATAATCTACATAGTATTACAACCCTTCAAACAAGGGGTTCTGTGTTTTAATGAGTACTTCTGGTAAAAAATTGTGTATCATCTTGAACAAACAAACACACACACACACACACACACACACACACACACACACACACACACACACACACACACACACACACACACACACACACACACACACACACACACGCACGCACGCACGCACACACACACACACACACACGCATGCACGCACGCACACACACACACACACACACACACACACGCACACACTCACACACACGCGTGCGCGCGCGCGCGCGCTCGCACACATTTCGACACACACCCAATTATCCTCTCCCCCTCCCCCAACGCTATATCATCCCTTACCTCCACCTCCTGCTCGTTCTTTAGTATTTCATATACACACGAGATACGTTTTGGATAATCGTGTACAAAGTGATGTATTCAAAAGTAAATTGTCATAACTATTTACATATGAATACTGTATTATATGTATGTATCTCTCTCTCTCAAATAAGTTATGATGTATAGATAGCATCATTCAAGTTACATTATAGCTGTCATGACAGCTGGTTTTGTTTCTGTTCTCTGTCAGTTTTTTTTTTTTTTTTAGATCAAGACCTGTTTTCAAGTCAGAAAATGAAATTCTTTGTATCACGTCAAGTGTTCAACTCACAAATATTCGTGACATTTTTCATAGCCATCTTCGGTGAGCGTTGTTTGTTAGTGTCCTCAGCCGCAATTGAAAGTATGCCGACTTATGTCTCAATCTCTGTACAATGCTTTTTCTTAAAAAAAAGATGAAGACTTCATAGAGTCTGCAATCACTAAACAAAATTCTGTCGGAGTACGTTTCAAATTCTGATCCTTAGATAAAGCCAGATAAGACTTTGTACAGAGTATAAAACTACATGGTCTGAATATTTCAAATTTGTTCATACGTTTGAAACTGACCATTCCAGATTTGCCATGTACATTCTGTTTGGCAGCTACCCCCCCATCCTCAGCAGACAACAAACAAACAAAAATCAGCTGGCCAATATTTCAAACGGCTTGATTCAGCCAGACAAACCAGTGGCCGTATTCCTTTGCCTCTCAATTTTCTCGCTTCTAACATCTAACTCTTTAACCATGTTACAGCTTCATGTAAATACTTTGATCTTCTGTAAGTTGCAACTTAAGCCAATAAGCCAATGACAGAGAGAGAGAGAGAGAGAGAGAGAGAGAGAGAGAGAGAGAGAGAGAGAGAGAGAGAGAGAGAGAGAGAGAGAGAGAGAGAGAGAGAGAGAGAGAGAGAGAGAGAGAGAGAGAGAGAGAGAGAGAGAAATTTGTTTAAAAACGGGAAAGAATAAACATGGAATGGGTTTGTTTACATCTTGGGTGAAAAAGCGTTTGGGCAAAGACATCAAACTCGTAACGAGAGAGGCAAACAAGGCAACAGAACCAATTACAACGTGGTAAGGATTAGAAAAAAAACTCACAGTCACAGAAACAGAAGCACATATGTGGTGAAATTAGTTTTTAACAAATTTATAAACTTTTAGATGAACATAAAAAATAACACACACACACGCCCCGCACACATGCACACACGCACGCGTGCATATACGCATGCACTCATATACGCACTTACACACTTCGCTCACATACGGACAAAGCCGCGCTTGTGCCGAAAAAATTAATGAAATGAATGTCTATCTATCTACATGTGTGTGTGTGTGTGTGTGTGTGTGTGTGTGTGTGTGTGTGTGTGTGTGTGTGTGTGTGTGTATGCGTGCGTGCGTGCGTGCGTGCGTGCGTGCGTGCGTGCGTGCGTGCATGTGTGCGTGCGCGCGCGCGCGCGCGCGTGTGTGTCCGTGTGTGTGACTCAGATTTCTCTGTGTGTATGTGTGCATGCGTGCGTGCGTGCGTGCGTGAGTGCATGCGCGCGCGCACGTGTGTGTGTGTGTTTTGTGTGTACATATATCGGACTACCAGTTTTGGGCAGGATTTTGCCAGCTTACTTGCAATTGGTAGCTAACATGACAGTTGTCACCTCTCAGCAAGGCGAATTAAATACCTCACTTTTCCCCCTTTCACAAGCCCTAATGGATGACACGCCCCTCCCCCCACCCCGCCACCACCCCCCCCCCCCTTTCCCTACGCTCTCCTCCCTGTCTGGTCCGGTGCAGACCTTATTGTCTGTCTCTCCGTTGACTAACACCATCATTTAGCGAGGTGGCTTACATCCAGTACAGCGGCAAAGGCTAAAACCCCACGAACGAGACGAAGAAATGGACCGTTAATTGTATTCCTGCCTCCCACCATCCATCCTCATCCTCACTCTCACCTATGCAGCGAACCTTTCCTGAGCGATGTGTGCAGATTAATGTCACACAGGCAAGACTTAAGGACATCACTCTCTCTCTGTGGCTTTCTCTCTCTCTGTCTCTCTCGGAGTGAGCGCGCGAGCGCGCGCGCGCGCGCGCGCGTGTGTGTGTGTGTGTGTGTGTGTGTGTGTGTGTGTGTGTGTGTGTGTGTGTGTGTGTGTGTCTTTCTCTTTCTCTTTTTCACTTTCTCTGTCACTTTTTCTCTCTCTCTCTCACTTTTCTCTCTGTCTCTGTCTGTTTTTCTGTCGGACTCTGTCTTTGTCTTTCTCTCTCTGTCTCTCTCTGCCTCTCTATCTGTTTTTTTGCTCCATTTGTCTCTGTCTCTGTGTCTGCCTTTGTCTTTATCTCCGTCATTCTCTGTGGTTGTCTCTCTCTCTGTCTGTCTGTCTGTCTCCCTCCCTGTCTCTCTGTCTCTCTGTCTCTCCCTCCTCCCTCTCCCCCTGGAGTTCTCTCTCAGCTGGGGTGTGATGCAGCAAGGAGTGACTGCACTCTTGAGAGCACGGAGGATGTACACATGCCCTTGGGAACCTCTGGGTGTTTTTGTTTCTGTTAACCCCATTCATTCACAAAACGTACTTTCTTTCTGAAGAACATTTCCAACTCTTTTAACGGATATTTCATTGCAAATT
>JADBJO010001997.1:262500-265000 GCA_016801955.1 Conus betulinus | reverse complement strand
AAAAAAATTATGTGAAGAATGAAATTCGCCTTCTTTTGTCATTATGCGCTGTACAATTTCAATAACATAACTGTCTTTAACGAAATTAAAAAAAAAAAAAAAATCTGACACACCGAAACGAAAATTTAGTCATAACATGTTTTGGACATTTATCTAGAATTATTGGGAAGAGACTATTTCTATACAGTTTATCTCGATTACTTCATTTTTCATGGGAATTCCAGTTTTACCCAAAGTGCAGTCACTTCTTCTTTGAATGACTGAATGAAATCAATCATTATACATACACCTTGGTTTCCACCACGTAAAACCCAGATTTGTATTAGCAGCATTTCAACTGGTGATCCAGTTTTCTGAACTTTTGTTATCTAAATCTATTGGCATTTATTCAATTTATGTGGCATTCTATAGTCTCTTCTTCTCCTCCTTTTTCATCATCATCATCATCATCATCATCATCATCATCATCATCACCATCACCATCATCATCATCATCATCATCTTTTTTTTCTTCTGTTTCTTGATCATTGTTTAAATGGCGAGGCCAGTTTCTGCTGCACTCGTGGGTGCTCCACGCCGCCGAACATGTTCTCTGCCTCAGATTATCCGCCCCCCTACTACCTCCTTTCCCTGGACCAGATGGTCTGTTGTCATACTGTCAGTTTGAAGGGGACACTAGTCAGACTCAATGGCTCGTCATTTTTTGGTATGGAAGTGTGAATTCAGACAGTTATGGCTCGTTCACAACCTAAAGACAGCACTCTAACCCTAGTCATTCAGCAGGTGGTAGGCAGAGCAGCCTTTGTTGTGGGTGTTTCTGAAGCCTCTTGCTGTGATGCACGGCGCTGATAATAGCTGGGGCTTCCAGAAAGGTTGTCGTCCTGTCGTTCTGGGCTGTAGGTGATCCTTCCCCTGACGGAGCATCTGCAGGCCTGTAGCCTGTACATCACAGCCAGACGATATGCACTGCAGGTCACTGCAGGATCTTTTCAAAGAGAGTTAGGGACTCAAGAGCTGACTGGACAGACGATGCGTCAGTGAAAAAAGAATGTTCTGGGTGGTTTCAATTCTAAGTTCCAACTGGGGTGTACCCGTTCTTAAGGTCTCTACTTCGGCCTCGACATTGGCGGAATACAGGCTTGTAGCTCGGGAAAACCTATCTTCAAGTCCACTGGGGTACTTAATGATCCCCAGTCCTTCTTCACTGCCTGGCTGGTTGATCCATCGGCGTGGATGTGTGTCCTGTTTTCTGATGGGTAGCCTGATATGAATGACTTTCAGCTGTGTGGTCTTGTATTTGAACTACTTTGGACCAATATTGATTACCTCTAAGGTCAGTATGCAAGGATGCAAAGCTGTCTCATCGTATAGCAAATCACTTGATACTTGTAACGATACCCCAAGAAATTATATATTTTCTCACAATATTGCAGCGGTAACGAAAACTTTTATTTTAGCTCCAAATTATACGATGGGTAAAACTTTATGATCAAATGGTTTTGAAATTATAAGTAACAGAATCGTTAGTAACAATTTCTTTAGTACATATAACAATGTATTTTGATTCAACTCTGTATATCTCTACAGGCAAAAACAAACCTCCATATATAAATATCTATACACTCTGGCAACTGGCGTTGTAAATCCATTACATATACATATTGGTCTCGCCGCTAGCTTTCCACCCTTTATTTGTGCACAGTCATACTGAATGATGTAGCTGTTAGTCATGTGAACTTTAACTTTCACCGCTCTGTAATGTGTTCGGCTGTAGTTTATAATCCGATTGTGGAGACCAGGACAAATAAACATAGAGAAAGATCACTTATGAAATAAGCACCGTGTCTTTCACAAATCGTTCTTTCCCGAGTCAAATCATTTATAAACAAAGAAAAGAAAACAGGTCTACAAACACAATGCCCCATTTCACACGAGAAGTGCTACTGATGTAGTCTGCTAAGAAGCACAAGATCGCTGTGTAGTTTATACAATCAGATATATCTCTATCTATAAAGATATCTATGCGTTCAATTTTCATGCAAGGTAGGTCACGACATTGTTTTATTAACGTGGTGAAACGTCTTATCCAAATCAGTAAACGCAGCACATGATTTACGATTTAAACAAAAACTGATTATGTATGGATGCTGTCTATTGAAAATGTGATGCACAGTACCGTTTTTTTTTAAAAAAACCCAGCTTGACATTCTCCCGTTATGTTATTTCTTCAACCCAGTCCGGTAGTCTTCTGTTGAGAAGTGCTCTGTATAGTTCACTGCAGACGTTACACAACAAAACTCTCTATCGTAAATAGGATTGTCAGTATCACCTTTTTATACAATGGTGGGATAATAGGTTCTTACCAACTTGTAGGAAAGGGCAAAATTCAGCTGCCAGAGAAAGAAATATGATAATTTCTCACCTCTCTTTAAACAAATTTCTGCCATGCCATTAGTCAACGATTTCAGTCCAAGAATTCCATTTTATGCCACACCATTTT
>JADBJO010001997.1:247500-250000 GCA_016801955.1 Conus betulinus | reverse complement strand
CAGGAGGACGTGGAAGACTGGTTGGTGGAGAAAAGAAAGACACGCGCTGACTCTACGAACAACAGTGAAAGGTGCAGAAAGGCGGGAAACCACCTACAGATGTGTCCCATAGAACCCATAAAAGGAAAACAAGAAGAACAAAACACGCCGGCATGACGGACTTTCCAACTGGGGAGAGCAATGATGCTGCTGGCACAGATAAAGAGAGAAACATGAAAGTCAGAACAAGCAGCTTTGTGTGATATGTTCTTGAAGAGAGAGAGAGAGAGAGAGAGAGAGAGAGAGAGAGAGAGAGAGAGAGAGAGAGAGAGAGAGAGAGAGAATTGCTCATGGACGCAACATTTCTGATATACATCAAACGATACCTGCGTAAACACGATTAAAAAAAGCCAAGCCACTGTACATGTAGTCTGTGGAACGGAATCTGTGATACAGACACATGTTTATATGCCAGTCTGTCTGTCTGTCTGTCTGTCTGTTTTCTCTTTCTCTCTCCCCCACGCCTATTTGCCCTGTTTAAATCTTTACCCACCCACATATGCACTAGTACACAGACACCGCCCATCCTTTCCTATATAACAAATCTCGCTTTGCGCGCATTCAGGATACATAACCATTTGTTAGCTTCGTGCTAGGACCTCGCATTTTCCCCCCTGGTGGGACCTTCATCTTACCAATTAGACCTCCCACTGAAAAAAAAACCCACTTCTTTTCTCTCCACCGTCCCCCCCCCCTCCCATTACCATCCTCACATCCCCTCTGCAGCGTGGGTGGTTTTGATGGCAAGAAACCGTGCCGGGAAGGATGAAGAAACTTTTGCGACACTGCACCGGATGGCGGCATGTCGTACACATCACCAGCTGAGTTGTGAGGGGAAAACGTGGTGGTCTGTTTAAAAAAGAAGGGATCACCTAGATCCCATTCCAAATGAAAATATGGTGGTGAAGGGAAGAGCTGACAGGAGTGGAGGATAGTAAAGAGTGGAACAGGTTCAGCTGTAACTTACTGAATTAGCGACTCCACCACAAACACCCCTCCTGAATAGACAGACACAGACACAAAGAAATGTGTTCGAACACATAGACACTGGATACACACGCAAAAACAAAAAATAGATACACATGCATATACACATGCATGCATGTGCATGTTCCTATACACACAAATGCACCACACACACACACACACACACACACACACACACACACACACACACACACACACACACATACACACGCACACGCACACACACACGCACGCACACACAAGAACGCACATGCATGGATGTGAGCACACATCTGGTATTAGAATAGAAAAGATGCATGCCTTTATTTTTTTTTTCCATTAGGTGAGCGACAAACGGGTCATACACCCTCACGGGAAAAAAAAAATCTCCCTTTCCCTGTCTCCTCCCACTCCCTTCCTGTGGTGCCGTTGACACATGACTGACAAAGAGGGCAGCAGAAGAACTGCATGGTACCATCAATCCTGGAATGACCTGTACTCTGCTACCATCCTCTTGATGCAGCAGCCGGCAGACCCAGGCATCGTCTGTGACTGTTGGGTTCTGCTTCATCTCAGCAAGACACTTTCCATTACACGTAGTTCCGAGTCTGGCACCACCGTTCAATCCGCGTCACCTATTTCCTCCACTCTCAGAATCAGACAAGGTCTTTGCTGGGATGAAGAGAGAGAGAGAGAGAGAGAGAGAGAGAGAGAGAGAGAGAGAGAGAGAGACAGACAGACAGACAGACAGACAGAGACAGAGAAACAGACAGAGAAGAGAGAGAGAGAGAGAGAGAGAGAGAGAGAGAGAGAGAGAGAGAGAAAGTGCAGACAGACAGACAGATAGAGAGGGACAGACCGAGAAGAGAGAGAAACAGAGACAGAGACAGACAGAGAGACAGAGAGCAAACAGACAGACAGATAGACAGATAGAAAGGGACAGACTCAGGGAAAGACAGACAGACAGAAGCAATCAAAGAGAGCGAGGCACAAACACAAGAGAGAGAGAGAGAGAGAGAGAGAGAGAGAGAGAGAGAGAGAGAGAGAGAGAGAGAGAGAGAGAGAGAGAGTACTGACGTCTGAAGGTTGCCAACTCAAGTTCTTCAAGTCGGGCATGTCTGTTGTGTAAATCGCAATGGAGAACCCCCCAGACTACCCAGACTAGGTGGTGATACCCGTGGGATTGAAACCAGAAGCTCTCTGATCTTCTCCAGCTGCTGATAGCGAGTTAATATCAGAGTTCAGGGGAGCGACAGTACTAGAAACAGGTTGAGTCTCAGACCTGACCTGGAGTGGCCATCAAAACGGAATCGAAGGTCTGGTGGTAGTGTCGTTTAGGCAAGTCAGTGAGCTTTCGACAGTGTCGATCACGATCCATGAAATGTCTGGTTGCCATGTCTTCCATTGCTGTCCCGATATCGCTGCCTTTTACAACAAAGAACTAAATGAAGAAGAAGGAGAATAGGAGGAAGAGGAGGAGCAAGAGAAGGAAAAC
>JADBJO010001997.1:242500-245000 GCA_016801955.1 Conus betulinus | reverse complement strand
TCGACTAGTCAGGATCTACGTGTCTTGGGTTTCGCTTTGTGTTAACGTTCGTTTGTTTTCTAACTGACATGCAAATTTCGTTATGATTTCGAAGGGGTCTATTGCAAGAAGCTTCCAGAAACTGTTTCTTGAATGTTCTGAGCAATTTGATTGTCTGTAAAATGTGATGGGTCTCTATCCTTCTAGAAGTTTGGGCTTCTGATAGCACGGTCTCATCTATTCATACATGAAATTAGTCTGCACAAACACATCGTGTTAGTTGTTTTGATAGGGATTGTTTGTGTGGGAAATACGTACGTACAAACATGCCATGTCGGCTGTTCTTGATTGCGATTGTTTGAGTTGTCTTCCTCTAAACATGAACAATTTCATTTAAAACTCGAATGTAGCTGAAGCCCATCTTTTCATGCCGTTGCTATGAAAACGATGGAACGACATAAAGACAACGACCACTCACCAGCCAAATGTCCCTAACTCAGCCAGACAGCAGCGTGGCGTGACAAGCTCAACTCAGCTCAGCTAGCTGTGGGCAGAGCCTCACTGGCAGCTTACCCCCTGATGGCTTCCCGGAAGTCCAGCAGCGTGCGTTCAAAGAGTTGTTGCCTAGGGACTGACGTCAGGACCTGTGAAGAAGCTGCCCCACCTCACAGGTCTCCCAGGCAAGAAGGAAATGAAGGCTTTCAGGAGGACGTGGAAGACTGGTTGGTGGAGAAAAGGAAAAGAGAGAGTAAAACACACGCTGACTCCATGAACAACAGTGAGACATGCAGAAAGGCAGGAAACCAGCTTCACGTGTGTCCTAAAGAACTGAAAAAAAGTGAAACAACGAGAAGAAAATGTGCCAGCATGGTGGCCTTTCCCAACTGGGAGAGGAATGATGTTGTTGGCAGAGATAAAGAGAGGGAAAGAAAGACAGAACGAATAAACAAGTTGTCTGATCAACACATTCTGAAGCTAGCAGATGCTTTGTGTGAGATATTCTGGAGGACAGCTACAGAGAGAGAGAGAGAGAGAGAGAGAGAGAGAGAGAGAGAGAGAGAGAGAGAGAGAGAGAGAGAAAATGCTTATGAATAACATTTTATATGGACATGAATGCGTAAATACGATTGAAAAAAACATCCAGAACATGCATATGTGTAGATTGAGACATGAAATCTGAGGCACAAACACACATCCACGCCAGTACTCTCTCTCTCTCTCTCTCTCTCTCTCTGTATGCATGCTTCAGTTTTTGCTTCTGCTTCTCTGAACACACACACACACACGCACACACACACCACACACACACACACACACACACACACACACACACACACACACATACACACACATATATATAAAGTATACAAACTGAAAAAAACAACCAGAAAACAACAGAGGAAAGATGTCAACATACATGAATAAACATTCAGTTTTCAACGTTCGCCAGGATTGAGCTAATATAACTGCTATTTTTAACGTAAATATAGCTGCGCGTTTGGGTTAGATGCATTAAATGCATTAATTTGCTGATGTTGTTGCTCTATCGCTGTCTCTTTGTATCTGTCTCTGTCTCTGTCTGTCTCTCTGTCTCTCCAGTTACTTTTGTGTTACTTACTCTCAGCATGTGTTGAACAAAAGTGGGATGATAAACACCACCTGGAAAAGCACCCTCCACTTGAATTTTGTTTTGTTTTCATGTCTTCGGTTTTTGTTTTTTTGAAACAGATTTGCTATGTATTACATATCTGCTTTGCTCATTTTGGTTTGTTTTAATGTTTCTCCACAAATTTGGTTCGCTTCCTATATATTTACTAGTCTTTTGATATATTTGCTGTGTTTTAAAGTCGTTTTCGCAAATTCACTATGTTTGTTTTTACGTCTGTTGACACAATTTCGCTCGGATCGTTTTAACAACCGTTCGCAATTCCGCCTTGCTTGAGTTAACATCTTTTCACGTAAAGGCGACGTTAAAGAAATCTAACATTTTAGTTAAACGAAAAACTTGTAGCACAATGGACACGAGAGTAAATCTGTTCGTTTCAACAATTTCTGCTCGCTAATTTTTTTTTTTTCTTCTTTTTTTTTTTTTTTTTTTACGGAAACATTCCTGTAAGTCAGATACACACCATAGAGTTGTTTTCTTTCATCAGAATGTGCACATGGACACCACACTTCACGCAGTAAGCTATTCCAAATCTGCACTCTCACACCTTTCCTCTACAGCAAATCTCGCTTCTCACTGCACTCAGGAGACAAAGCCATTGATCAGCTTCGTGCCAGGACCTCGGAGTGTTCCTCTTGGGTATGAAAATCGGCCTACCATTAGACATCGCATTAAAAAAGACTGCTGCCTCCCTCCTCCCCATTATTCCCTTCCCATCACAAACACTGCTGCACGCTCCAGCGTGGTAGTTTTGATGGCAGAAAACCGTGCTGGGGAGGATGAAGAGACTTTTGCGACATTGAACCAGATGGCGGGATGTCGTGAACGTCACTGGCAGCAGCTCACTGGGGTTGT
>JADBJO010001997.1:220000-235000 GCA_016801955.1 Conus betulinus | reverse complement strand
CCATTACACTTCCGCTTAGCCTCGCTCTGCGGCAGCCGTGGCGCAAGGCGCTCAATCAGGCAAAGAAGGGAACACAGTGATAGAAAGAATTTGCTGTTAAGCAAGCGACACCACCTTGGTCCTTAGCGGAAAAAAAAAAGTTTTTGTGCGAAAGATGTCAAACTTTTGAGGTAACTGGAGAAAGGGGGTTGTTAGTGACACCGTAGTGCTGTTCGGCGCCTGTTCATCTCTGCTGCGCGCGTTTCTGTCTGATTAGTTGTCTGTCTGTCTGTCTGTCTGTCTCTTGTATGGCACAGTACAGGAACCAGAATGCCTTGTCTCCACGAGAGGCAAGTGTACAAGTCACTCCACCATTTTCTTTTCCAAAGTGGATCATCACACAAACCGCTGAAAAGCGGTCAGTGAAATATGCAGACGATCTTGTTTGTCGCCTTACTTGGAGAAAGTTACCCTCATGCCATTAGACTTCCACTCAGCCTCGTTGTGGGGCAGTTTTGACGCCAGTCATTCACACAGCTATTGGGAAGATTTGTTGTAAAGCAGGGTACATCGCCTTGACATTAAGCCGGTTAAGAATTGGCATTAAAGCTTTCAAGCTTTTGAGACAGTCAGACGATGGAATGTGTTAGTGAAACACAGCTGTGTTGTTCATCCGCTTCTTCTTCTTCTTCTTCTTCTTCTTCTTCTTCCTCTTCTCTCTCCTAATGTGGTAATATATAACAAGTTAAAGCTGAAATATGATCATTATGGTATCAACATTAGATATCCAATAATTATACCAATGCTATCACCATCGTTGTGTGTCTACACTGGTGACGAAAGTGTTAGTATCAGTGTCAGTAGTAGTAGCAACAGCAACAGCTACAGCAGTATTTGTTATGTGGTATGGGTAGTGATGGTGCTTTTCCATTTATATTTGGTTGTTAGCTTGTTTATTCTCGTAAACCCCTTGATTTTGTTTATGGGTATAGGAAAGTAGTACACACAATGAATTATAAAATCAGCAGCACATCGGTTTTGAGCGTACGTACTGCACCCTTGAAAGATGGATATTGCTTCATCTTCCTGACACCAGTCCAACCAGTCCCCTATGTCTCGGTCACACCGCAGACTGGTTTTCTTCTTCCCCAATTCCTCAGGTTTTATATCATCACAGCAAAATCACATGGAGCACAGACTGGTCGTCTTCCACCTCCATTTTTCACTGTAAGATCAAATCACCAGGCAGACTGCTTTTTATCCACCCCACTCTGAAAGTCTTCGTGCAGCAGTGCAAAGTTCGCCCCTCCGTCAAATAAATGTCACCTTTGCCCAGATCGTTCTCACATTAAGATAATCGAGCGTTGAAAGATGCGTTTTACTGGATTGTGCTTTTGTCAAACTCGTTTTCCTTCAAATTCTCCGGCTTTGTTTTCAACCAGTCAACACCATGTCCAACTGGACCAGGTCCCATAACTCAGTCTGTGTGGAGTTTTAGCGGTTTCGTCCCTTTTTAGTCTTCCAATCAAAGACTGATGCGTGGCAGACGCTCCCAGAGGGGGAATTAGGTCTGGAATTTAAATCCTGCTCTCTGGACCTGTCCCGTCAGCCAGCTTAAATCAGATTGCTGGAGGGAACTGGGGAGATTGTCAGGGGTTTTGTGAGCTATAGGGGGAATCGACGCAGGAAGAGGAACGATGAAGATATTTTACGAGTTTTTTTTTTTCCCTTCAGGGGCCTCGTGAATAAACATGTAACACAGAGAAAATGTAAACCGATCACAATGAAAAGAAGACATTTCTATTTGTCAGACTTTTTTTGATGGTGTGGGATGACAATTGGTGGAGAAACCCAAAGGATAAGAAACTGCATTTTCATGAAATCATACGTTTTTGCTCTAGCAGGATTTGGAGCTGCCACAGACCTTGACACCGGAATACGTGAATTTTAAATTGAAATGATTATTTGGAGTATGTCCTCCTGGTAAAGCATTCTGTACAGTACACAGCGGTATAGAGGATCGAAATACTGTAGGCCTTTCTATCCATTGCCAATGACTGAAAAAAGTATACCATAAAAATTAGTCCTATGGTCAACGGCGAAAATCACTAACCCATTATAAGGCAACACAACAAATATAGTAAGACAAAGAAAAGGATGGGGAAGAGGCTACACTTTTCTGCCGATGCTTACGATTTCATTGACTTGTATTCAATATTCCCTCTCCAACGCAAAACAAACAAAAAAAACAAACAAACAAACAAAAAAACAAAAACAAAAACAAAACAAAACAAAACAAACAAAAACAAAACAAACAAACAAACAAACACACAAATAAAAAAACTATTTACGTCCTTTCCACTACAGCAGCTGAGATAGATTCGTTCCTCCCTCCCTCCCTCCTTCCCCCCTCTCTCTGTCTGTCTCTGTAATTAAATGAACTAATGAACTAATAGAAAGAAAACACTAATGTCAAGGGAGCGAAGCCTCTCACAAAGGGCCTTAAGCGTTTTAGACAACGAGAATGCCGCTCGTAGTGAAGAAATAGGTAATGCCATTGGCCAGTTAGCAGTAGCGCCCTCACCTAGAGCATATGGTCGAACTCTGTCAAGGAGGTTGACGTGGTCAGGTGATAGATGGCACCTAAAGTAGTTAGACCCCACCTGTAGTTCGATCCTTCCCAATAGCAAGAGGGGAGAACATTTATCTCCTGGAACCTCGGAGTATCAATTGAGTGCTAAAGAAATAGTCAGCTGAAGTTGCCTTGTAAACATACCTTGAAGAATAGGAGTCCTGGGCTTTTTCAGAAGGTATTGCTGTGGGGCACTGTGCTGATGCGTTGTCAGGCTGGTTGAATGTGTGTGAACGTCGTTGTCGTAGCTTCTGCAGGATAACTACTGTGTGAAAGTGGCTTCCGAAGACGGCGGGAATTTTCGATGTCAATTTGGTGAGAAGTGTTGTTTGCTAAGCAGTTTGGTAGGGATGTGTGTACATGCTGATGTATGGAAGAATGTTGCAAGAGGGGAATTCAGTGTACTTGTGAAAACAGGTGGTAGAGAAGGAACATCGACAAAGGCAAGGTCCAAAGGGAAATCCTTTGTGTCCATCCCTATATAAACTGAAGGAGATCAACGTCACGGGGGAGGAGAAGAACACCACCACACAGACGGAAGAACAGAGGAGAGAAGAGTGAGCAGGGTTGAGAGAAACGTGGTCTGGGCGACAGAAGTGACAGCAAGGTCTTAGGCGTAAAAGACAAGCTGAGAAAGGAAGACTGAATGCAAAACCCAGAGTGGGTGAAAGAGACAAAGAAGATTTCTACGTCGAGTTTCCAGAGACGACCACAAAGACCCAGTCCTGGAAACTGGTGCCAGTCAACCAAGAGACTCACCAACACCCGGTGCTGAAGAAAAAGTTATGGTGACTTGTTCGAGAACTGTTCGAGAACTGTGGTGTGGTGTGCAAGTGTGTGTGTGTGTGTGTGTGTGTGTGTGTGTGTGTGTGTGTGTGTGTGTGTGTGTGTGTGTGTGTGTAAACCTGGAGAGATAAGAAACCTTTTTGATTTTAACAACCCCGGAAGTATTGATCTCTTGTCTTTTAATCATTCCATTTTATGTATTTGGATTTTTCATGCGTAATCATAAGTAGCATAGAAACTGTATTACTTGTTCTCAGTCGTGTTAGGAGAGAAGCGAATGCGTGACATCCCATTCTCAGAGAGTAGTGAATGGTTGGTGCGTGGGATGAGTGCGAACATGCGTGTATGAGTGCAGAGACAACCTGGTGTGTTAGTCCTGACTAATATATCAACTTTGTTCACTAAAGCAATACCATCACGAATTCCCCCATCCTGGATTATTAACAAAGGGTAAAAATAATGAACAGACAGAAAATGAAAAAAAAAGCATCTTTAAGTTCACAAACTAAACCAGAGAGCACAACAGAAAATCAGTTTCTACAGCAATAGCAGAATCGTGAAAGAAAGACAAAACAATCAAACAAAAACAAAACAAACAAACAAAAAAAATGAAGCAAACCAGACAAGCAAATCAGAATAAGTGGAGAAGGGAAGGATGGAGAAGGAAAAACAAAAAAAACAAAACAGTGACACTGACGAAGCAGAGGTACGAAAGGAAGACTCCTGCACTGTAGTTGTATCTCCAGGGGATATAAAAACGGTCCGCTGATAGCGGCGGGTTTCTACCCTGCTGACCATTGGTAGAAAGAAACTCATGGAGAGCGTGGCAGCAGAGAGTCCTCTTTCCCATCTTGGGATGAGCCATGACTGGGATTCGAACCCATGCCCTTCTGGACATGCTCATTTCCACTTAATGACTCGCGCACTAACCACTGAGCCACAGGGACACCTGATATTTGTAGGAAAGTTAGCCTTATGAAGTTCACTTTTGTTCCTCCTTGACCAGATCCAACTTGAACACCTCTCTGCTGCTTCTGCCATTGCTTTCAGGGCTTTTGGTTTTTTCCCCCCCTGCAACTGAGAGCTGTTTCATGAGGCTGTATGCAGACGTTCCCACACAAACCCCCTAGCTCCAATTTCTGCAGTGAGGACTTTGACCTGATAGCCTTCTCTCCTCAGGCTGTTTGCCAGATCAGCATACTTTTCAGTCTTGTAGATCTGAGCTGCCTCCATTCTGTTCTCATATGGCACCGTGAGCTCGATCATGATCAGCTGCTTGGTTGACTGAGAGTGTAATACTATGTCTGGTCTCATGCCACTCTTGCTGATAATCTCTGGGTGACTATTCCATTCTGGGAGGTCTGCTGTGCACTCCCAGTCATCTGCCCCGTCCAGCAGACTCTGCCTGCATGTTCCGAGTGGCACTGTTGTTCTTGGCCATGATTCGCTGCCTCCTGCCGTGAAGAATGTTGCGGGTGCTTTTGGAGTCCTGATTTTCCCTTTTGTGGTGTTGGTACTAGCCCAGACTACTTGTACAATCTCTTTGAGCACTTGGTTGTGCCTCCATGTGTACCTTCCTTGAGCCAGGGCTACTTTACATGAGCTTAGGACATGCTCCACTGTTTGTTTTTTCATGAATGTCATTCCAAGTGAAATGAAGTGCATGTTTCTCGCGTGGAGACAAAATGCCGATTGACGTGTTTACCGACAGTCTGCCTCAGTTCTTTCTTCCAGTGTTTTCCCATGCGGGCCGGCAGAGCAGGGGGAGAAAGCAGGGAGTACCACAAGGCCAGTGTGTTAGTTTGTGTGTGCACAGCTGAATATCAAGCAGTGTCAGTCTGTGTGGGTCTGTGGTGATAGATTTTATATGAGCACGACCTTTAAATAGGCAGACACGCCCATGTGCTCAATTCCCCGTTTCAAACTACCATGCAAATGTTTACGAATTCTCTCTCTCTCTCCCCATCCTCCCCTCCCTCCCTCTCTCTCTCTCTCTCTCTCTAATGTGTGAATCGGCTGCTGATCTATGCGAGCACACGATTTCCCCCAAACCTGTTTCCGGCCCTCTGCACATGTCAATGAAAGTGTTGAGGGAAGAAACTTTCTTCCTGACAAAATAACAGAAAAATGACCGTTTGACATATTGGCCGCTCTTCTGACATTCTGGCCTTCAACACCGTGTGTAAAGAACAGCAGAATCACCTTCTGTTCGGTATTCGTCTCTTACTATCAGCAACCGGAGATGCGTGACAGGCACGTGGGGAAGAGGGGAGGTAAGACGAGTTGTGGGAGTAGGGTGAAAGAGAGAGAGAGAGCGAGAGAGAGAGAGAGAGAGAGAGAGAGAGAGAGGGGGGGGGGGGGGAAGGAGTTAGTGCTTCATTTTGACAAACACCAATCAGTGCATAAACAAAAAGTCCGTGAAGTCGTTAAAAGAAGTCAACTGAAATGAAAATTTGCTCTCTCTCTCTCTCTCTCTCTCTCTCTCTCTCTCTCTCTCTCTCTCTCTCTCTCTCTCTCTCTCTCTCTCTCTCTCTCTCCTCTGTGTGTGTGTGTGTGTGTGTGTGTGTGTGTGTGTGTGTGTGTGTGTGTGTGTGTGTGTGTGTTTGTGTGTGTCAGAAATCACAGATGGGAAGGAAAGGGCAGGCGAGGGGGGTGGGGTCGTGGGTCGGGAATAGGATATTCAAACAAACAGCTGTCAGCAAACGAGCAAAGTCATTATAATCCCTACAGAGCTAGCATCTTAACCAAAAATGATCTCTACCTCCCTCTCTTCCTCCCTCACTCCCTCCCGCCCCCTCTTTCTCTCTTTCGTACGTCCGTGTGCGTGCATTCATAAAAAGGACAAAGAAAGATTAACTGATAACAGGCATTGGTGGAAGTGGTTGAAAGTATGCTCAGCGTGTGTGTGTGTGTGTGTGTGTGTGTGTGTGTGTGTGTGTGTGTGTGTGTGTGTGTGAGAGAGAGAGAGAGAGAGAGAGAGAGAGAGAGAGAGAGAGAGAGAGAGAGAGAGTGTGTGTGTGTGAAGAAGTGTGAGAAGAAGGCGCCAAAGTATGAGGATTAAACCCTGCAGTGACATGATATGCCAGTCATCTGATTCTGCCTGGAGAACACAACTCTTAGTCATGCTTGTCTGGAAACCATTTTCGTCTCGGGGATGAAACTCATCAGTTCAATATGGTTTGTGATGTCAGATCATTACATAGTATAATGCTGAACTAAGTAGTGGGGGAAAACAAGTGCAGGTTAACAATTCTTCCATCATTATAATAATGATTTGGCAAAGATTTAAAAAAAAATTGAAGATGAAGAAAAAATTGGGAAAATATATAACATAGATATGAAAACCCTTCACTAGCTGCATGAAGGAACCATCGCAATCCCTCTCGAAGACAGATCTATACGTATTGCCTGCTCCTAGGCCTTTCATCCACTGGATCGGAACATACATAGTATGCAACAGAAACATACCACAGCTAACTCTCAGCCCCATGAGAGTTGCTTTCCAAAGGTCTCCGAAGACACAGCAAGGAGAAGGGCAAAGAAGAAGAAGAAGAAGAAGAAGAAAAAAAAAGAGGAAGACAATGCTGTAAAAGAACATCGTCGTACATTTTCCTTGATGAACAGACATCCAAACAAATTGTTTGGGGGTGTGTGTGTGTGTGTGTGTGTGTGTGTGTGTGTGTGTGTGTGTGTGTGTGTATGTGTGTGAGTGTGTATGTGTGTGTGTGTGTGTGTGTGTGTGTGTGTGTGTGTGTGTGTGTGTGTGTGGTGAGTGTGCACGTGCGTGTGCGCGCGCGTGTATGTGTGTGTGTGTGTGTGTGTGTGTGTGTGTGTGTGTGTGTTGTGTGTGTGTGTGTAAGTGAGTGCGTGCGTGTAAGTTTTGTGTGGGATATCTGCATATATGCATACAATGTGTGCGTGCGTGCGTGCGTGCGTACGTGCATGCGTGCGTGCGTACGTGCGTGCGTACGTACGTGCGTGCGTGCGTGCGTGCGTGTGTGTGTGTGTGTGTGTGTGTGTGTGTGTGTGTGTGTGTGTGAAAGTTTTGTGTAATATCTGCATGCATGCATACATGTGTGTGTGTGTGTGTGTGTGTGTGTGTGTGTGTGTGTGTGTGTGTGTGTGTGTGTGTGTGTGTGTGTGTGCGCGCGCATAGGCGTACACTTGCAGGTTTGTGTGCAGAGTCACCGTCGTGTAAAAGCCTCTTCACAAACTCCGCGGGTTTTTTCCAGTGCGGATTCCGCTAGGTGGGCAGTTGGGCTGCAAAGTGCCAGTGTTGCCCAGTGGGGCACCCAGAAACCTCTTGTCAGCTTCCTGGACTGTGCACACAGACACTCCAAATAGACAGTGCACTTGAAGACGTCACTAGGGATCCCCTTTAGCTGCTGAGTGTAGTGAATGTTGGTCCTCACACACACTTTCCCCACGCCACCCAATCTGCCTTCTCTAACACATACACAGACCGTGCACATAACTCCCCCGTCCTTCCCAATCTCTGCTACTAGGAAGCCTTTCCTTTTTCCTTTTTAGGAGCCAAAGAAAAAGCGATTGCTGAGTAAATAGAAGGCTACTAGTGTGGACGATTGACGAGGAGCAAAACGAATGGTTGAGGGATCATTTTAAAATTAATTATGCATCATGAATAAAATACGCGGGATCCAGTCAATTAGGACAGTTTCCATCCTTTCGATTCCTCTGCTATGAAAAGTCACCGCACAGCAAGTTCATGGCAAAGCAGGTGTGGATAGGTTCTTTTTTTGTTCAGTCATATTTCTTGAAAGCGGACAGTTTCTAGCATTTGTTTCATTATCTATTTATTTACATTTGCCGCGTTTCGTTATTTGTTCCTGTCACCCTTTCCTCTATTGCTAGTTATCCTTCCTTACATTATTAATACAGTTGTATTTTCTTCACATACACACAAACACATGCGCGCGCGCACGCACACGCACACACACACACACACACACACACACACACACACACACACACACATGCGCACGCGCACACACGTGGGCTCGTGCCGACACATCCATACACACACATGTGTACATTCACTATACACACATACAAAAAAAAACAACCAGTATTAGGTAGCACTCAAGGTCTGACCAGCGCATTGGGCTAATGCGTAGGTCAGATATCTGCTAAGTCGTAGCCACGAGACCTTCTTCAATTTTCTCATCTTAGTTGTTAATTGATTTATCCATCAGCTCAAAAACATGCGTAGAGTGGTCTAAAAAAAAACTTAGCGGATGTGGTTTAGCGTATATGGACTAGTCCGCACGCAGTGATGCCTCCTTGATGTAACTGAAACTTCACATCTGCTGTCACTCAGTTGCATCGTTCAATCACCAGCAATCCCACCTCCTCTGAGATCAGTGTGACATCCACCATTATTTACTTCCATCAGGACAGATGAGAGGTGTATGCATGCATGCGGATGCGATCCGAAAAAGGTTAATTCTTTTTGCAGCCAGTGCAGAACAGAAATCACATCCATTTGCACAGACACATACATGGAGCATAATACTTGAACAAGCACATGTTTATCTAGAGACCTTCTTTAATAATCTTTTACGTGAGATAATGAAGAATCCATGATAACATATTGACTCTTTTGCTGATACATTTACAGATATCCCCGTTTTCTTCGTGGCTGTAGATCATCGTGAAAACTACATTAAAAGAATTCGGGTGAAATCATCAGAAGGATTCCGTCTTCATCCTCGGCAAAATCCGCTTATTCATCATGCGCCCCACAAATCCATTGGTATTTCCGCTTAGCCTCGTTCTGTCCCAGTTCTGGCGCTTGGTTCTCAATCCACCAAAGAGGGAAACATAGTAGAGGAAGATTTCCTGTAAATCAGGGGATACCACCACCTTTTCTGAGCAGGAAAAGAGTTTGTGTGAGATAGATGTCAGTTTTTTTTAAAAATATATAAAGGAAGGGAATTGATAGTAACACCACTGTGCTTTTCTACCTATGCTCTAGCTAATCTCTGCTTCTCTGTTTATGTCTATATATGCCTGTCTGTCCCTCGTTTTGCTGTTTGTCTCCTTGTCTGTCTGTCTATCTATTTTTCTGTCTGTTTCTGTCTCTGTCGATGTCGATGTCTGTCTCTGTCTGTCTGTCTGTCTCTTCTGTCTCTTTGTCTTTTGTCTCAATGTGTCTTTCTCTCTGACTCTCTGTCTGTCTGTCTGCCTGTCCGCCTGTCTGTTTGTCTGTTTGTCCGTCTGCCTGTCTGTCTGTCTCTTCTTCTTTTACTTCTTCTTAATTTTTCTTCTTGAATTTTTGTTCTTGTTCTTGTTTTTTCGTTTTCTTCTTCCTTGTTTTTTTCTTCTTGTTTCTCTTCTTTTACTTCTTCTTAATTTTTTTCGTGTTCTTGTTTCTTGTTCTTCTTCTTTTTCTGTTCCTGGTGTTTTTGTTTCTTGTTGTTCTTTCTTGTTCCTCTTGTTCATGTTTGTGTTCTTCTTCTTCTGTCTTTCTCCCCCTCACCCTGGCTTTCTGTCTGTCTGTTGTTTGTCAGGCAATTGAAGAAAAGGATTTGATGGTGATACGGCAGTTCTCTCTCTGTGTCTCTCTCTGTAACTTTGCCTCTGTCTTTCTGTCTTTGCCTGTCTTGCTCTCCCTTTTACGGGACTTTACAAGCAGCTCAAAGGATCGTAAGGAAGTGTATAAAGATATTTGTATCCAGTCATTCAAACGTCCACTTAATGTGGAAACCAAAAAGACTAAAAGCTATAGGATCATGATGGCATGAACAACACTTATCTAGCAATTGCAACTCATGCTATCATCATGATTATCATCTACTTCAGTAAGTCATAGCAGCAGCAGCAGCAGCAGCAGAATCAATAACAACAAATCTGTATCAGTAGTTTGATAGTAGTGGCAGCGTTTTTCATTCAATTGTTATAATCTTATTCTCATAATCCCCTTAATTCCCTTCAGGAAATTAAGAAAAAAAATCACCAATGTATTGAAACATCAGCAGCATACTGGTGACGCTTAGAAGAATGGATACTACATCATATGTACTCCTAATACTAGATAAACCTATCGCATGCTTCCCTTTTAAACCACAGAGTGGTTTTCATCCATCCTATTCCTCAGGTTTTACATCATCACAGTAAAATCACAGTAAGCTTATCGAAGAGACTGGCCATCATTTGCCTCCATTTTTCAACCGCCGCATCTCCATTCTCGAATCAAATCACCGAATTTCTTATCTGCTCCACTGTCCAAGTGTTCGTCTTGCACTGCAAAAGACTTCATTCAGTCAATGATTGTCACTATTTCCCAGAACTTTTTGACACTAACATAACTCAGCATGGAAAGATGTGTTTCCGTGGATTGTGTTTCTGCCAGACTCGTTCCCTTCAAATGTTTCCGCCTTTGTTTTCAGCCAATCAAGGCTCGAGACTGTGTCCCAGCTGGACCAGGTTCCATCACTCTGCCCGTGTGGAGTTTCAGCAGGTTCATTCCCTTTAATCTTCCAATCAAAGATGGATGCCTGGCAGACACTCCCAGAGGGGGAATTGGGGCCGGAATTTAAATCCTGCTCCCTCGACCTGTCCTGTCACGTGGTTTCAATCAGATTGCTGGAGGGGAATGGGGAGATTTGTCATGGTTTTTTGTAAGGTAAAGAGGATGTGACGCAGGAAGACAGGCAATGGAGATATTTATAGGCTGTTTTCGCCCGGTGCCCCATAATGAAACGGTAATGAAGAGAAGACATAAACCGACCACAATGAAAGGAACAATGTCCTATTCGTAAGGCATTTATTTCTTATTTGTGAGCGAACAGGTGCAAATTATTTAACAAAATGTTGTTGGAGAAACTGTAAACTTTAAACTGCATTTTTTTGCAAAATCTTTACCTGCCAAAAACGGTGACACCAGAATGTATGAATTTGAAATTGAAATGATGATTTAAAACACTGTCCACCTGGTGAAGGATACTGTGTTATTACAATGGTACAGAGGTAGGAACTGTCATAGGCCTCTACGCCAATGCCTATGAAAAAAAGCGTATGAATGTGCAATAGACGCCGTTTTTTTTTTCAACGGTGCAAAATATTTGTCCATCTTAAGAGCCGTACAATGAATATCAATAATCAATAAAGGGAGGGGGAGGATGTTACAGTTTTCAGTTGACGTATATGATATCATTTAACTTTGCATTCAGTATCTGTGTGTGTGTGTGTGTGTGTGTGTGTGTGTGTGTGTGTGTGTGTGTGTGTGTGTGTGTGTGTGTGTGTGTGTGTGTGAGAGAGAGAGAGAGAGAGAGAGAGAGAGAGAGAGAGAAACGGACAGACAGAAAGACAGACAGACATATATATATATATATATATATATAAAGATATATAGACGTAGACAGGCAGACAGACAGGGAGACAGAGACACAGAGAAAGACAGAGAGAGACAGACAGGGAGACAGAGAGAGAGCGAGAGAGACAGAGAGATGAGAGAGAGAAAGAAAGAGAGAGAGAGATTTTTGTGTGTGTGTGTGTGTGTGTGTGTGTGTGTGTGTGTTGTGTGTGTGTGTGTGTGTGTGTGTGTGTGTGTGTGAACATGTAATTCATATTGTCGTACGGTTATTCATATATACTCAGCAGAAATTATCACGCACTCGTGTAATAATTGTGATTTATCTTCCGAAATATACTACTATATAGGTAATATCAACACATTTACCGACAACGTTCTGGCAAATCTTTCATATGCATTCATACTAATGTGTAGATTTATGTATTATGTATGTATGTATGTATGTATGTATGTATGTTGAATGTATGCTTGCATGTATGTATGCTTGCATGTATGTATGTATGTATGTATGTATGTATGTATGTATGTATGTATGTATGTACCGGCTCTATCCAGAAGTGTTCGGACATTCCAGGCTCCCAAAATGAACCTCTTGAGTTTTTTCTTCTTTTTGTATTGTTATTCGACCCTGATCAAAGACCAAGAGGGCTTGAACAAGCGCTGGCAAGAGCACTTCAGTAACCTGCTTAATCGACCCTCATCGGTCGACGCAGACGCACTGAACCAGATTCCCCAGCAGCCAATGCAAGACTCGCTCGCAGAACCCCCGACCATAGACGAAATAAGAAGAAGGCGATCTGTCAGACAAACTCAGGCAGAGCGTCGGGTAAGGACGGCATTCCTGCCGAGAATTACAAGGCGGCAGGCCCCAACGCCCTTGAAGCCTTTCATGATGTCCTGCTGAGTATCTGGGAAGAGGAGGAGATGCCTGATGATTTCCGTGATGCCCTGATTGTCTCCCTCTACAAGAACAAGGGAAGCAAATCTGACTGTGGGAAACTACACGGGCATCTCTCTCCTCTCTATTGCAGGGAAGATCTTTGCCAGAGTTATACTCAACAGACTTATCATAGTATCGGAGCAGAACCTCCCGGAGGCACAATGCGGCTTCAGGCCTGGCAGAAGTACTACTTATATGATCTTTGCCATCCGACAACTTCAAGAGAAGTGCATTGAACAAAACATGCCCCTTTTATCTGTTTTCATAGATCTGACCAAGGCTTTTGACACGGTCAATAGAGAGGCCCTCTGGACAGTCCTAGAGCGCATCGGATGCCCGCCAAAGTTTATATCAATGATCAGGTTTTTTCACGACGGCATGACTGGCCAGGTCCTCTCTGGCGGGAATGTGACGGAAGCCTTTGCAATCACCAACGGTGTGAAACAGGGCTGTGTTCTAGCTCCAGTCCATTTAATGTGTTCTTCACCTGTATGCTGTCCCATGCCGTCCGCGACCTGGAGAAAGGGGTCTACATTTCGCTACCGTTTGGATGGCTCCCTCTTCGACCTGTGTCGTCTCACTGCCAAGACAAAGAGCATGCAAACCCTCCTTCAAGAAGTCCTCTTTGCTGATGACTGCGCCCTTGTTGTCGCCCATGCAGAATCCGACCTGCAGATGATGCTAGATCGCTTCTCTGAGGCCTCAAAACTCTTCGGCCTGACTGTCAGTCTCGGGCAAGACGGAGGTGCTTCACCAACCTGCATCAAAACACCCACCCCACCTGCACCCAGCATTATCAATGACGACACACCACTTGCCAATGTCGAACATTTCAAGTACCTGGGAAGCACCATCTCCTGTGATGGCTCCCTGGATAAAGAAATCGTCTCTAGAATCGGCAAGGCTAGCCAGGCAATGGGCAGACTCCGCACCCGAGTGCTCAATCAACACAGTATCCGACTATCAACGAAACTGAAGGTCTACAATGCGGTGGTACTCCCCTCCCTTCTCTACGGTTGTGTAACATGGACACTGTATCGCAGACACTTAAAAAAAACTAGAATACTTTCACATGCGAGCGCTCCGTTCCATACTCGGAATCAGCTGGCAGGACCACATCACCAACCTGGAGGTCCTGGAACGTGCCAACTCCACCAGCGTTGAGTCCATGCTCATCAAGGTCTAACGTCGATGGGTGGGGCATGTCATCCATATGGAGGAGTTTAGGATGCCAAGACACCTTATGTATGGTGAGCTACAGCTCGGCAAGAGAAACCAAGGCCGCCCAAAGCTGCGATACAAAGACACTGTGAAAGCAAACATCCAGTGGTGTCACGTCAAGCCGAGAGAACTGGAGGAGCGTGCTATGGACAAAATGGAGAGTCTCAGTCAACAAAGCTGCTGCAAACTACGAAGAAGCACGACGCCAGAAGCTCACTGATGCCAGAGAAAAGCGACACAGCTCTGCATCAGCAGTGATCACAACAACGGACTTCCAATGCCCCCACTGTTCAAGACTCTGCGCCTCCAGGCTAGGACTGCAGAGCCACCTTCGCGTGCATCGATGAGCTGCAGAACGTAAATGTCATCATCGGATCCGATGGACAACCACATATGTTGTATGCATGTATGCATGTGTGTGTGTGTGTGTGCGCGCGCATGCGCGCGCATGTATGTGTATGAGTCTTTGTTTGTGTGTGTGTGTGTGTGTGTGTGTGTGTGTGTGTGTGTGTGTGTGTGTGTGTGTTGTGTGTGTGTGTGTGTGTGTGTGTGTGTGTGTGGTGTGTGTGTGTGTGTGTTGTGATAATCTAAACCATCATTGTCTTTCGCAGTAATAGAAACCATTCGTTCTTAAATCAATGTTATGCTTTCCAGTTCATTCGTGAAGAGAGTAAATTCACTCCCTAATTATTCTAACAAAGTAAAGAGATGGATAACAAATGAACAAAAAACACAAATACCTCATTGAATGCATAAACGAGCAGCAGAAAAACAAATTATTGCCAAAGGATCAAAAAAAAGGAAAAGACACAACACTAAGGGAGAAAAAAGCATTCTTTCTGGTTTCCAACTACTATGCCAGAAAACACGACAAAAAATCAACAACAACAACAACAAACAATAAACCAACTACATCCACAATAGAGTTGTGAAAGTTAGGGTAAACAAGCAAGCAAACAAACGACCAGAGATAACAAAATGAATGTAAAGCAGGAAGGCAAAACACAGGAAGTGCGAATAGGAAGACAGGAGGACAAGAAAACCAAGCCAACAAACACAGCGACACAGGCGAAGCAGAGGTGCAACAGAAAGACTCCTGTGATGCAA
>JADBJO010001997.1:187500-212500 GCA_016801955.1 Conus betulinus | reverse complement strand
TGTGTGTGTGTGTGTGTGTGTGTGTGTGTGTGTGTGTGTGTGTGTGTGTGTGTGCTTCTTCTTGTTTGTGTGTGTGTGCTCGCTGGTATAACCATGCATACATATGTGCAGTGCTTGCGCACTCGCAAGTGTGTGTGCACGCTCACTAACTTGGTCTCTTTACAGCACCCTGCGGCTTTTCGGGGGATGCGGATTCGGCCGGGTGCGCAATTCAGCCGCAAAATGCTGATGTTACCCAGCAAGCACCCATAAGTCTCTTATCAACTGTGCACACAGACGCTCCAAATAGACAGTGCACCTGAAGACTTCACTTAGGATCCTCTTCCGCTGCTGGGTCTATTAAAAGTCTGCCCGTGTACACACTTTCTCCACCCCACTCCCTCATCCCTCCAAACGCACACCCTACACATCTCCCTCCCACCCAACCTCTTTATCAAATTCCTGTTACTAGGAATCCTTTCCTTCGTCCTTTTCAGGAACCAATAAAAAGTGATTGTTCAACAAACACTGGTGCCGTGGACGATTACGAGGAGCAGAGCAAATGCTTGAGGTATCATTTTGAAATTAATGAATTGATAAGAAATTAATCGATGAATTGGATGAGTCCAGACCGCTACACCAGTCTCCTTCTTTAGAGTCTACTGCTAGGAAGGGCCGTTGTACAGTAAGCTCATTGTGATGCATATGTGGGCGGATCCTTATTTCTTTCGATGTCAATATTTTGTAAAGGTGAACAGATTCAAAAGTTTACTTTATCAGTTAATTAATATACGTACTATTTTGTTATTTGTCCCAGACCCTCTTTCTCTTCTTGCTAATTACCTTTCTTTACCTTATACCTTCACATCTGTTGTTACTCTCTTATTGCTAATCATCTTTCCTTACCCCACACCTCCAAACCTGCTATTGCTCAATCCCACCGATCGATCACCAGCAATCCCATCTCTTCTGAGATCAGTGTGACGTCCACCATCATTTACTTCCATCAGGGCAGACAGATGAGAGATGCTGCCTTGATTGCTCCTCTCTCCTTAATCGATCACCCTGAAATCTCTTTCCAAACCGGGTCCTGTCTCAGAGAAGTCCAGGAAGCCTCGCCGAATGGGAACCGCGCTTGGTTCCATGCCCTGTGGCACTGTTTTTCTTCGACCAGATTACCACCTGAAAAAAAAAAAAAGCTTAGGAAATGAGGGGGTCTTGGCACAGAAGCCGACTGCTTGTAATGTTGCCGGAACCGCGAAAATCACGAGATTTAAAACAGTGACAATGACAAAGAGGAGATCGCTGCACGCGGGTTAGCCTGTTGGGTCAGTATAAAGCGTGTGAATTGGTTTGATTTATTTGTGTGTCCTAGTATGTCTTACAGTGCTTGGATTTTTTTTTCTATTCTAATTATGTGCTGTTCATATCTGTGGAATAACAGCAGACACCATTGTCTATCCTATAAATGCTTTTAAGACCCAGAAGTGTTTACAGCTGTAAAAATATATGAAATTTGTTCATGGACACAGATGAGATGTCACAACTGTTTTCCAGCAAGAAAGCGCCGTATCAACTTTTCTTGGTTTGTTTTTTAACATTTTCAACTGAAGAAACAAATGGAACTCTCACGAACAGTGAATCTTTAAATGTTGTCAACAAATAATATAATGGATCCAAGTAACGTTTGTAAATGAAAATGGGTAGATTTAGACAAAGCCTTTCACAATATAAGTCATCCTTTATGACACGCGGGTAGAAATCGACACAGATTCACAACAAAATGCTTTATTTTCTTAGCGCCTTCCTATTCTGTCAGAAATAATCAATCTTTCAAATCTCACAGTAGTAACATAACTCATGCATGTGTATACAACAATACCTTCATTTAAAACAAGTGAACGCCTGTGGTGCGTAAAGAATGTAATGTGTACTTATTAATAAGAAGACAATGTTTATCTGTGTATGTCTTCAATGAAAAAACTAGACGGCTCTGTAGATTTCCTAGGAGGATCGTGTTGTTACAAAAAAAGAAAGAAGTAACTGTAACATGAAATATACAGCATTAAGGGAGATCAGCCTTGTGTGATGTTTTTCACTATTCTGATATTTTATAAATACGATTTTGTTTATTTTTAAAGTTGTTGTTCTTATTGTGTTTTCAACAAGAAAGAAAACAAGACTTTGTGTAATCCGTTTTTAAGAATCGTGATACTCAATGGGCTTATCTTCTCACATTTGTAAATGAAACTTCTTATTAGTATTAATTCTAAAATTGTAGCGGTCACCTATGCTTCAAACTAAATCCGGTCCACGCAAGCATGAGCACACACACACACACACACACACACACACACACACACACACACTCCGGACGATCTACTTCCATCATCATCATTGCCGTCGTCATCATCATCATTATCATCATCATCATCATCATCATCATCGTCATCTGTGGGTGAGTGCTTTGCTGTGAAGACTGATAACGAAATATATGAATTTCTGTTCATTTTGCACTGGCGACATACATGCTGGCGACAATATTTACCGTGAAAGTCTTCGTATATGGTGGCCTGCGACAATATGTACCCGGCGACAAAATTCGCTGCGACATCATCGCTTTGATCCCGAGCAGAAGATCAATCTGCATTAAAGATGTGAAACGATTGAAGGAAATAGAAAAAAAACGTTGGATGGTGACAGCACTGTGCTGTAATCTCTGAAAAATTGATTTCATAGGTATGTTAAGTTCAATTGTAATCTGATACTGCTGCAACGGGAATACTATACAAATAAAAGCTTGGCTAATGCTTCATAGAATGCTCTCTCTCTCTCTCTCTCTCTCTCTCTCTCTCTCTCTTTCTCTGGTAACTAGTTTTTAACAAATGATACAAACGTAGGATATTCTACACCCATGCATACATGCTGATGTGGTCAGGGAAAGTTTTGTTCGTATTTCTTTACTGCCAACACTAGACAGAATCACAGACGTCAGCCGTCCCCAAATACCTATTGTATGTGCACAGCACTTGAACAACCACATGCTTATCCTGAGACCTTTTCACGATCTGTTACCATGACACAATAAAGAACCCAGAACACCATGCCTCCTTGCGAGACAAATTTGCACATAAATCCTTTTCCCTCACGGAAGTAGATGAATGCGAAAACTACGTAAAAATGTTCAGTGAAATGGGCCGACAATTCCAGCCTCCTCCTTGGAGAAATTCGCTTTTCCAGCAGACTCCCCACTATCCCATTAGACTTCCGCTTAGCCTCGTTCTGTGGCAGCTCGAGCACTGGTGTTCAATCAAGCAAAGAAGGAAACACATTGATAGGGAGATCTGCTGTAAAGCAAGGGACACAACCTTGATCCAGAACATAAGATTAGTTTGTGTGAAAGACGTCAAAACGTTTGAGGTAACGAGAGAAAGGGATTTGACATTGACACCATAGTGCGTTCTGCTCCTGTTCATCTCTGCCTTTCTACTTATGTCTGTCTGTCTGTCTGTCTGTCTTCCTGTCAGTCAGTCGCTCTCTCTCTCTCTCTCTCTCTCTCTCTCTCTCTCTCTCTCTCTCTCTCTCTCTCCTAAAGAAGCAGTAAAGAAACCAAAAGTGCTTGACTCATCACACAACAACTTCGTAAGTGACTTCATTTTCTTCTCTGAAGTGGATCGTCGTGCTAACTAGCGAGAAACGATCAGCGAAATGAGCAGAAGATCCTGTCTTCTTACCCCTAGAGATCAACCTTTTTCTGTCAGACATCCCACAATGCCATTAGACTTCCTTTCAGCCTCGTTCTGGGACACCTTTGGCGCTAGTCTATCAGCCGAGCGAAATGAGGAACACGATACTGGGAAATTCTGCTGTAACTCAAGCGACATCGCGTTTATCCCGAGCAGATGAAGAATTTAGATACAAAACTTTAAAAATAACTAGAGAGAGGAATTGTAGAGTGAAAACCGCTGTATTGTTCTTCGGCTTTCTCTGCTGCTAGTCTATTCCTGCGCTATCTTTCTCCCACACCCTCTTCTGTCTCTCTGTCTCTGCCTGTCTGTCTATCTGTCTCTCTGTCTGTCTGTCTGTCTGTCTGTCTCTCAACTGGTTAAAAAATACAAATCGTCAGTATCACGAACAGCTCGTTATGCAAACTACTGTGGTCAACATGTTTTCGTTCGCATTTGTTTGCTGGAAGCACTAATCAGAATTACGCTTAAATCGTGTTTACCAACAGTTATCAGCCATCTGCACCGACACACTGCACGAGTACAACAGCTAAACAGCCACGTGTTTATCCTGAGACCTTTTTGCGATAGGTTTATGTGACACAGCGAAGAATTTAAGATGCCTCGTCTTCAGGGAAATACATTTCCAACTAACTTCACCATTTTCTTCAATGAAGTGGATTGTCCCGAAAAATTGCAGAATAAAGATCAACAAAATGAGCAGGCAATCCTGTCTTCCTCCCATGACAAATCAGCTTTTGACATAACGCCATGAAACATCCACTCTGCCTCGTTCAGGGATAATTTCGGCTCTGGTCGTTCAATCCATTCAAGTGTTATATCATCAGAGGGAAATCACGTTAAACTCACCGCATAGGGTAGTTGTTACCTACCTCCCTTTTTTTAAACCAGCGATTCTCCACTGTCAAATCAAATCACTGAGCTTTATATCTGTCCCACTTTCCAAGTGTTCATACAGCACCGCAAGGGGCTTCACCCAGCAAATAATTCTCACTGTTTCCCAGAACTCTCCGACGTTGAGATAACCGAGCATCGAAAGATGCGTCTCAATGGAGTGTGCTTTTTGCCGGACTTGTTTCCTCGAATTGTCCGCCTTTGTTTTCAGCCAATCAACAGTCGAGCCCCTGTCCAGCTGGACCAGGTCCCATAACTCAGTCTGTGTGGAGTTTGAGCGGTTTCGTCCCTTTTAATCTTCCAATCAAAGACGGATGCCTGGCAGACACACCCAGAGGGGGAACTGGACTGAAATTTAAATCCTCCTCTCTGGACCTGTGCTGTCAGTCAGCTTAAAATCAGATTGCTGGAGGGACTGGGGAGATTGTCAGGGGTTTTGTGGGCTATAGGGGGGATCTGACGCAGAAAGAGAAAACTATGGAGATATTTTACGGATTTTTTTTTTATTCCGTCGCCCCGTAATTAAACCGATAATGAAGGGAAGATGTAAATCGATCACTATGAGAGGAATAGCTTTTTCTGTGTTAGTCTATTAGCTTTAACTTGTTTTAGAGAAACGGAAGAGGTTATTAAACTGCACTTTCATAAATTGACATTTTCTTTTCTTTGGCAGGATTTAAATCGACCCAAACCCAACACCTGTGAAATTTGGAATATTACAATACTGGCCTCCAATAATGCATTTTGCGCTGCTAACAGCAGTGCAGAGAAATGAATGATCATAAGCTTTTCCATCAAATGCCCATGACCAAACAAAATGGTATGGAAATTTACAATAAATGTTGGTTACTTTTTTGAATACCGAAAACAAATTCCAGTTACAATGCAAGGCAATAAATGTTAATACACAGCAAAAAGAGAGGAGAGAAGTTACAGCTTCCTTCCGACATTTACAATTTCAATAAGATCGTATTCAATCTTTCCCTTGCAGAGCGAAAGAGGGAGTAAATCATTAGATTTTCGTCTCTGTCTGTCTCTGTAGATATATGACTGTAGATACATCGACTGAGAGAGAGAGAGAGAGAGAGAGAGAGAGAGAGAGAGAGAGAGAGAGAGAGAGAGAGAGAGAGAGAGAGAGAGAGAGAGAGAGAGAGAGAGAGAGAGAGAGAGACGGATAGGTAGGTAGAAAGAAATTGAAATAGAAATTATATATATATATATATATATATATGTGTGTGTGTGTGTGTGTGTGTGTGTGTGGGTGTGTGGGTGCGCGTGTGTTCGTGTGCGTATGCGTGTGTGGGCATGATAAGGTGAAATTCCATAGCTAAAAATAAAAGACTCAGAACAAGCAGAGAAACAATCCAACGAACAAAACCAAATGATACCCTTTCTTGCTTAGTCAGTGTAAGGCATAAACCAATGACTGAAACCCATAATCTGCACTGTGGAGGATGTATTCATACGTGCTTAGCAGAACTACCTACCTGTGTTTTAAGTGATCATGCACTTTGTGATAACTGTGGTTCATCTTTTGACATAGGCCATATTAACACATTTACCTGTAAACGTTCTGGCGAACCTTACGTATGTATGCATACGTGCAAGTGGGCCTATGGACTAATCTGTCCTATCATTTTCTCTGACAGTAAAATATACCGAGCATTTAAAGAATGTTATGTTCTGTTTCGTTTCATATTTTGTATGTGAAGTAAGTTTACGCTCTCTTTACATTTTTATAAAATGAATAGACAGGTAACGAATGAATAAAAACGCAAATGCTTAAATGAATGAATACATGAACCTATAAGGAAACAAATATATTTCACACACACACACACACACACACACACACACACACACACACACACACACACACACACACACACCACCGAACCCACCCCCCCCCCCCACACACACACACAGAAAATTGAAACTATGAAAACATGCACAGGTTTACAAATTAAGCAACAAAGTGCAACAGAACAGCAAATCTACAACAAGACAAGAATCATGAAAGGAAGATCGAACAAACAAACAAACTAATATAACCAAAACAAAAAAAAAAAAACTAATGCAAAGCAGACGAGCAAATCAGTAAAAGAGAACAGATAAATCGAGGAACACCAAAACAAACACATTTAACACTGACACTGACAAAGCAGAGGTAAAACAAACACACACACACACACACACACACACACACACACACACACACACACACACACACACCTACAATGCAATGGCATCGTCAGGGAACACAACTCGTGTTGATATTAAAAATGGACCACCAGTAGTGGCGGGTTTCTACCCTGCTGACCATTGAAATGAAGTGAATGTTTCTCGCTTGGAGACAAAAACGCCGATTGGCGTGTCTGCCGACAGTTTTGCCTCAGCTATTTCTTCCATTTGGTCCTCACTTTGTGGGCAAGAGGAGAAAGCAAGGGATTGTCACTCGGCCAGTCTCTTCATTTGTTTGTGTGTCAGGCGGCAGGATTGCAGAAACAGCCCAAACGATCTTCTTTAGCGTTGGCAGGATGGTTTGTAAAGGGAAATTAAAGACTGATCCAGTGTTCAGGTTTCTGGACGATGCTTTCGCCAGAGAGAGAGAGAGAGAGAGAGAGAGAGAGAGAGAGAGAGAGAGAGAGAGAGAGAGAGAGAGGGAAGAGAGGGCGAGAAAGAGAGCTTTGTTTCATTCTGCCAATTGTCAAAATGTCTGACAAATGATGTATAGGGTTGTGGTTTTGAGATAATGCGTTTTAGGTCACAGTGATTTTATATTCGTCAGACAGCTGAATGTGTTCAAATGCCAGTTTCAAATTTTAACGTAAAATTCTCTCTGTCTGTCTGCCTGTCTTTTTCTCTCTCTCTTATGCATGAATCATTGACTGCTGATCACAGAGAACACACACCTCCTCCCCCCCCCCCCCAATAAAGAAAAAAAAAAAAAAAAAAGAAAAAAGAAAAGCTGTCTCAGGATCTCTGCTTGTGTCAGTGAAAGTGTTGGGAGAGGTATCTTCTCTCTGAAAATATCACAACATGGCCTTTTGAGATTTTAGCAGCTCTTCTGACGTCCGACACATGGCACCATGTTTGCGCAGAACAGGAGAAAAGCCTTCTGTTCTGTTGTAACCTCTGCCTATGCGCAGTCTAAGGAGGTGAGAAGCACAGTGGGAGAATGTATGGAGGATGTGTTCACGTGAGGATCTGTGATATTAGGACAAGACTAGTCAGCAAAGAAACAAAGTCTGTAAGGTCCTTAAAAGGAATCAACCAGCTAGCAGAATGTAAAAACTCATGCTCTCTCTCTCTCTCTCTCTCTCTCTCTCTCTCTCTCTCTCTCTCTCTCTCTCTCTCTCTCTCTCAAAGGAAGGCATGAGGAAAGAAGTATGCGGAAAGGAAAGGAGGGTAGAGGGAGGGAAGGGAGTTACGGTGTTCAAACAGCTGTTGGCAAATGAACAGAGTCAATCCTTTTAAGAAGTCTATTTCTTAACCGATAATGATAACTCTCTCTCTCTCTCTGAGCGCGCGCGCGCGCGCGCTTGTCTCTGTGTGTGTGTGTGTGTGTGTGTGTGTGTGTGTGTGTGTGTGTGTGTGTGTGTGTGTGTGTGTGTGTGTGTGTGTGTGTGTGTGTGTGTGTGTGTGTGTGTGTGTGTGTGTGTGCGTGCGTGCGCGCGTGACATTTTTTTGGTTGCCATAGATTTATTTCTACAAGTTGTAAATTCCTGGGTATACTTTTAATTATGTATATGACACCTTTTGATGTTTTGTAAATGTTCATTTGTTTAGTGTTACATATGTTAAAACATGTTCAGTGTGTTTTTTGCAGTGTGAATGGTGTAGTCTTTCAACATAGTTTTTGTTGAGTTGCATTCCTTTAGTAGACCTATAGTTTAAATAGCTTTATGTCCCTTTCGTATAGTCTTCAGCATGTTCGTTTGTTTCATTTTCGTCAGATAGAGCATTATCTTAATATAGTTTAATTTTAGTTGGATTTTCTATCAGACCTACGCTTATTTTCAATTTTTAGTACAGGATTGTATTCCTATTTATTTTCTGGAATAGTTTTGTATATTTAAAGTATTTTCGAATCTGCAATACAGCCTTTTTAAAAAAAAAAAATAGTATATTAGATGTATAATCAGTTCGGTCTAAAGCGAACTTTCAGTCTCGTCTCATACGAATCGTTAAGGAGCCCACACTCAAAAATGGTTGCACCTTCATTTTTGATGGAATAAAGAAGAAGGCGTAAAAGTTTAAGCATGAAACCCCTCAGTGACGTCATATGCCGATCGTCTTATTCGGTCTTATGAACAGAGACCTCTCTTTCTGCCTGTCTGGCGTCGACTCTTGCCTCACTGGATGAGACTCGTCGATACAACTTGGTGTGACTGTGTTACTCCATTCTGTGGTATCGAACCTATCCACCATCACTCTCACCATCCGGGGAGAAAGTCATCATTCAACGTCCTGCCAGGGCAGCCAGAAAAGGGCAGAAAGGGAAGGTGAGAAGAATGTGTACTAGAAGAACATTAAACGCAAAAGAAGCTAAATAAAGTATCATCAATACGACAGGAAACTCTCAAAGCCTAGGGATGAGCATCCTATAAGGGTACAGGAGAATCAAGAAAACCGCAAGAAGATAATGGACGTCTCAACCCCTGTTGGCTGAAGTGTGCAAATGATAGCGTTCCCAAAGGAAAAAAAAAAAAAAACAGTACTACAAAACCACGAAAGAGCTTAAGGCTGTGTCAGACCAACTGACATAGGCTAGAACACCAAGGCTACATCAAAATGTTGTTATGCTCTGCATAGTTATGCGGGGATTGTCTTTTCAGTCGTCACAAACTCCTAGCATAACATTATCAGTCTCCAAAATCCCTCGAAGTCGGAGTGTGGCTGCTCATGTGGCGGGGTAATCAAAAAAACGGTCACACACGTAATGTTCTCATCCCCAGCTGATGCATTTGTGCCATAGTGTTTAAGTGCTTAGGCTGTTCGGATGATCCCCGGAGTCTTTTAGCCAGGGCCGACGACGACGACGACATGACATGACACAACACAACAACAACGACAACACAACACAACAACAAACATATCGTACAACTTTTATGACCGACTGACGACGATTCAAAATTTTTTTTTATTCTCGAGTTCCTGAAAAAAACATTGTTCACAATCAATCAAGAAACAGTAGTTTTCGGTGAAGAACAAAAAAATGCTGCAGGCACAGGCAAGTGAAAATAAACTCTCCTAATATAAAAAACAATGCTGAAAGCTTCGTCTGAAGAAGACATTGACCGAGTCCTACCAACACGTGTTGGAGAGGAGATTGAAATGCTTTTTGACAAAAGAGAACTTCAAGTGGGTGCAAGGAACGGAAAACAGAAAACAGCTTCTGTTTTGGCTGATGGCTTCAATGAGGCCGGCCTCCACAATATCCCCAAGGAAAAACACCTCACATGTGATTCAAGAAGGTAAAAAGGCAGTCAGAAAACACACACACAATATGATAGCTGAGTTCATCATGCCTGAACTTCAATCATGACCAAATGACAAGAAATCCACACGGGAGAAACTTCGAGATTTCCCATGAAAGGAGTAATCCCACGAACGATCAGAAGACACTCTTATCCACCATCAGTCTACCGGACGTCACCTAGGGAAGCGATTTTCTTTTAATCGGGAACGGGGAGAGGCCATCATGGCCCCAGATGTGAAGAGAAAGAAAAATATTGACGGAAGACCCATCAATCTATCAGCCTCTTGTGGACGCGGGGAAAAGCCCTCTGGAGCGGATGGTCAATATGACATCTGACATCTGCAGTATCACCTGAAACAGACTGGAGTCAGCTTTGTGGAAGAAGAGAAGCATTGAATCAGATAGTGATCGTCACACAAAACACTGAACACGGTTTTCAACAGAAAACGGAAAACCTTGCCATTTTTTAAGAAGTATTGATAAGCGTGAGCTGTGTTCATAACACAGACATTTTGTGCTTTCCTTGTCTGTCGGTGTCGGTCTCTGTCCGTCTGCATCTCTCTCTCTCTCTCTCTCTCCTCTCTCTCTCTCTCTCTCTCTCTCTCTCTCTCCGCACATATGCGTGTGTGTGGGGTGCAGGTGCATAAATGTCCACACATATGTTTGTGCATGGGTGTGCATGTGATCATACATTTGCAGTGTGTGTGTGCGCGCGCGCGTGCGTGTACATGTGTCCTGTGCGCATGTATGTATGTGTGTCTGCTAGCACATGTGCCTGTGAACTTAAGTTTATTGCTTGCACTCACGAGTTTACGTGTGTGTGTGTGTGTGTGTGTGTGTGTGTGTGTGTGTGTGTGTGTGTGTGTGTGTGTGTGTGTGTGTGCGTGTAGTGTGTCTCTTAGCAGTCTCTTCAGTAGAACGGACTCAGGAGGGTGTGCAGTTCAGCCGCAAAGTGCCGATGTTGCCCGGCAAGGCATCCACAGCTGACTGTCAGCTTTCTGGACTGTTTAGACAGACACTCCAAATAGACAGTGCACTTGAAGACGTCACTCAGGATCCTCTTCAGCTCCTAGGTCTGTTAAATGTTTGCACACACTATCTCCAATAACACGAACTCTCTTGCGTGCGCGCTCGCGCACACACACACACACACGCACAATTACAAACACCACACACACACACACACACACACACCCACACACACACACACACACATCTCCATGATCACACACCGTCACACTTCCCCACACACTCAGCTTCATGATCGTCTTTTGCTGTAACCCCTTTCAGGAGCCCCCCCCCCCCCTTTTGCTTTGACCTTTTCAAAGCCCCCAAAACCAAGACCAAAAAAAAAAAAAAAAACCAACAACAAAACAAAACAAAACACACACCAAAAAAAAAAAAACAAAAACAAACACAGAACAAAACAAAAAAAAACCCCAAACAAACAAAAAAAAACAAAAAAAAACAAAAAGGAAAAAAACAAATAAACAACAACAAAAAAACCCCAAACGAACAACAACACGACAACAACAAGAACAACAAACAAACAAACAAACAAACAAAACCTTAGAAGCAAAAACTGAACCGAATATATAGAGCTTCAAAACACGCTTCAGGTGTTGACAATTGCCAACAACACAAACTGATGTCTTGGGCATCTTTCAAAAATAATGATTTATAAATACATAGGAGAGGAAACTGAATCCAGTCTACTACACCAGTTTTCCATCTTTCAAAAAAAGTTTGTTAGGAAAACTCAGTGGACCGCAATCTCATTTCAATATAGAAGTGATCAGATTTGTTTTTCCAGTTCGATTCAATGTGAATATTTCTTAAAAGTGGACATATTCAAACATGTATTTATTTATTCATTCAATACAGCGGTGTTTATTTACTTGTTCTTATCCCCCATCCTTAATTTTCTCTTTTTACCTTCCCTTACCTTACCGATACACAACGTCTTTACTTCTACTATCATTCATCCGCACCATTTGATCAGCAACAATCACATCTTCTCTGTGATCAGTGTGACATCCACCATCATTTACTTCCATCAGGACAGACAGATGAGATATGCTGGCCTGACTGATCACTTTTTCTTAAATGGACAGTCCTTAAATATTCTCTTCCCAAACGGGTCCTGTCCCAGGACAGTTCAGGAAACCTCGCCGACTGGGAACGCCGGGTAGCTCCCGTGCCTTGAGGCACTACTTTTCTCCGTCCAGATCACCACCTGAAAAATGCCGGGAAAATGGAGGGTCTCGGCACGGAAGCTGACGACTCGTAATGTTCTCGGAGACGCGATAGATTGCGAGATTTGGGACAATGACAACGACAAGGATGAGATCGCTGCACGGGGTTAGCCTGCCACTCCAGCATTAACAACGTGTGAACGGCTTCGATCTTTTCTTTTAGTGCATCCCGGTGTGCTATACATTGCTAGGAGTTTTTTCCCTTCTCCCTCTCAGCAAATTTCTTAACTGAGCTAAAACACATAGAGGATTTCTTAAAAAAAAAATCAAACAGTTCTTTTTTTTGCTAGCAAATATTGAAAGGCAGCGAAATCAAAGATGTTTAACAAAAATTGATATGTTTGGATGCTGCGTTTCACAACCAAAGTTATCCTCTGTGGCTGACATGTTGAGATTTGTACTGATGCGTAAGAAGATGCTTTATTACGGCACCTTCCTGTCCTTATAGGAACAACCAATCATACGAAACTCTTAGCAGTTCAATATTGCACGCCCATCTCTACGATATATCTTTACATGAACACAGTTTAATGCATGTGGTCTACAAAGAATGCGATATAATTATAGTTAATAGCAATAAGAAAATGTATCCCCATGTTTACAGTTGAAATTAGCTGATGTTGCTTAAATAGAAAATGAACAAGTGAAACATGATATACACAATACAGTTGGAAATCTACTTTGTGCAGTGTTCTCACGTTTCTGACATTCTAAAAACATTATTATCATAGGATATTTACATTTATTTCTAAAGCATTTATTAACATTTTTTTCTGCCTGAAAGAAATAAAAATGCTTGTTTTGCAATGCTTTTTAAAAAAAAATGCTTCACGGTTTAAACTTTAGAACGAAATAACAATTACCATTCCTTACGCTGTATCTTAAGCGTCTTTTACCTCCGTCAGTGAATACATTGGAGAGTCGCCAGCCTACTCAGCCTTGCTTTAGCAGTGTGAAACCACCCTTAGCAGTGTCTGCTGGTTTCACACGAGACTGTCACCATTTGGCTGTCAGTGGAAGGGCTTGCGTGCTGTCCGTGTATTTTTTTTTTTTTTTTTTTTTTTTTTTTTCTGCATCCCCCACTGCATTTTTCTTTTCCACTTCTTGTATTGGGTGACAGGAGGAGTGTGGCTGAGCGGTTTTTGTGCTGCCTGCACGTGTTTTTCGTTATGTTTGTGTGTCAGTACAGTTTAACTCTGGCGGAGAGGTAGTGTTCACGAGTTCAGGGTTGGAGGAAGGAGGCAAGAGAGTGAAGTGGCACTCTGATTTCAACGTTGAGTCGAGTGGGATCGCTGTCCCAGTGCAGTGGGGTCATTTTTGTCTGCTTCGGTGCAGATCAGCGGCTGGTCCTTAACCTTTTTGGGTTGGAGGAAAGCGCTGCGTTTTGGGGGGATCTCTATTCCCACCACTGGCACATCTTCCCTTTGGTCGCCCCAGACCGGTTTCCCTTGGTGGGGAACGGCTGAACAGCCCCTGGGTTCTTCGCTGGGCCAGGAGCTGACCAGCATATCTACCTCTTCATCTCCCCCTTTCACCCCCGCGTTTTGGTGAGTTTCGTACTCAGTTATTTAGGCAAGTTTTTTTTTTTGTTGTTTTTTTTTTTTTTTTTTTTTTTTTTTTTACAAGTTTAAGTTCATGTTTAGATTCTCTTATAGTTCTTGTGTGTTGTTACCTTTACTGGTAACGTTTTCCTTAGATACAAATTCTCCCGTTTTATTAGGTTTCCTGGGCACCTTTGGAAAAGGTACAAACCTTGGTGACCAAGTCAAGTTTTTGCACTCCTACGTAGCCAGGAATCCAGTCAGAAGGGGTCTTAATTTGTCTTTGGGGAGAAATTAGTCTGTTTTTGGTTAGTTTAAGGTTCTAAGACTGGGTTCCTTATTCATATGTCTATATTGTCTATTCTTTCCTCTCTCTATAGTTAGTTAGCTGTCTTTAATTGACAAACACTCGGGACGAACGCATCACGCTAATTGGAGTGCCTGTGTGACTAAGATTAAGTCGGAAAAAAAGGGGTCTCCCTATCCCGACGCCCACGCTTTGGACTCGGTCCCGTCGTGTTTATCTGTTTTTGTCAGCCCTCTGTCTTTGTGTGTCATATTTTGTATCGTTTTTTTAAGAATAATTTCACCACTTTATCCCATTGTGAAAAAGGGATGAGATATTTGATAGTTGTTTTTCCAGTATAATTTTGAAAACAAATGGTTAGACTTGATCAAATAGAGTCCCCGCTCACGGTACACACGCATGCGCGCATGCACACCCAGACACACCCTGATAATTTGCCCTGTACACGTATTGATCGTCGCTGCAGGGCGTTGACCCTGTTTGTCTCAGAAGGCCGGATCCACCTCTGGACACCCCTGGAGGTCTGTCACGTCCACCCCTCCCATCTTCTGGAACTGACGACGTGGGACCGGGACTTCTTCAACGCTGCTGTTCTGGCTGATCCATGTGGCCCTGGATGTGGGACAATTTAGAGCTGACCGTGCGTCGCAGGAACTCAGACTTGGGTGATGTCTAAGTGTATTCGTGCTTGTGTTGTGTTGCCGTGGACGTGGGACTGAAATAGGAGTGAATTACATGCAGGCTGGCATGGTTGACGAGGAAATGAAGTCTGGCTGTTTTGGAGTGACTGAGTGGAAGTTGTGATTGCTTTGGTGGTGTGAAGGTTTTTTGACCTGTCTTGAATCTTATTTAGTCTGTCTCTCCCCTATCGTTCTTCTTTCATTATGAAATTCTTTAATTAGTTGGGGCTGGTAGTGGGAGTCCCGGGGGGAGGAGGATTTGCTTTTCTATGGGCTTTTGGGTTATTTTGTTCCGCAGCTAGCCTAGAACTGATAGGTACTTTCCCTCTTCTTTACCCTTCTATTCTTACTTGGTCTCTCCTCTGTCTTCAGTCTTCTTTGGTTAGGCCTCTCTCCCCATATGGAATGAATGAGTATTGTCGATTTATAATTAATAAACTGTTATTGTCTTTGTAAATCCTTGGGTGGTCTGGTTGAGTCAGTCTGTCTGTCTCTCTAACCTTGGTAGTTCTCAGTGGGCATCTATGCTCTCCTGTCTCCCTCGTCAGCCTGGTCCTCTGCCTCTATCTGTCTCTCTATCTCTCTATCCGTCTGTCTGTCTCTCGCTCTGTCTCTGCCTCTCTCTTTCTAACCTTGGTGGTTCTCTTCTGTCTCCCTCGTCAGCATCTCTCTCTCTCTATGTATGTGTGTCTTAGAGAGAGAGAGAGAGAGAGAGAGAGAGAGAGAGAGAGAGAGAGAGAGAGAGATACAAATAGGCAACATGCACGCGCGCACTCGCACACACACACATATGCACGCACACACACACACACACACACACACACACACACACACACACACTTACATAAGCATACACATACACACACAAACTTGCGTTTACACACAGCTAAATGAACACATGCGTCTCTACTCTGTTTCCCTCAGAGAGAGAGAGAGAGAGAGAGAGAGAGAGAGAGAGAAGAGATTCACACACACACACACGTGCACACGCATAGCCATACAGGCAACATGCGCGCACGCGTACTCACACACACACACACACACACACACACACACACACACACACACACACACACACGCAGACACACACATGAGCGAATTGAAGCATGCAAGCACATCGAGACATAGGCCTGTTCACACACACATACGGACGGACGCACACACACACACACACACACACACACACACACACACACACACACACACACACACACACACACACACACACACACTTACGTGCATGTACACACAAATGAATAAACTATCTGACTCTCTCTCTATCTCTCTCTATCTCTGTCTCTGTCTCTCTCTCTCTCCATCTCTCGGGTGTCTTCAAGAGCAGTTCAAAGGGTTGGAAATAGAGACAGTAAAAATGTTTGCATGGTATTGCTAAAGTGGCCATAAATGTAGTGACGATAACAACTCAAAGCGCAAGGGAAGTGATGATTATATGTACGTCACTTGTCTACTCAATATTACTTATACCATTATCAGCAATATCATCTCCACCAATAATGAAAGCAGCAGCAGCAACAGTCGCTTTAGTAGCAGCAGCAGCAGATACAGCAATAGCGGTATTAGTAGTTTAGCAGTAGAGCTGGTAGTATTTTTTGGTTATCAGGTGCAACCATGTTTATTCTCATAATCCCCACCAATCCTATTCTCATAATCCCCACCAATCTTGTTTCATGGATGTGAAAAAAAAAGTAATATTCATCAACATATTGTGAAATCAGCAGGATATTGGTATCTCTTGTATGTATTTTGCTCAAAAGATTGGAAGCAAAAATACGCTGAATATTGCTTCACATTCCTAACACCAGTTAAAACAATTCCTCGTTCTTTGTCATACTACAAACTGACTTTCATTGAACCCGTTCTTCAGGTTTGATGTCATCACAGCAAAATCACATCAAGCTTCTCGCACAGACTGGCCGTCATCTACCTCCATGATTCAATCATCGCAATTCTACTCTAAAATCAAATCACTCACCCTTTTCATCTGCCCCACGTTTCAAGTGTTCGTACAGCACTGTAAGGGACTTCACTCAGTCAAATATTTGTTACAGATCCTGGATCTCCCTGACGTTGAGACAACCGAGCGTGGAAGGATGCGTCTCAATGGACTGTGCATTCACCATACTCGTTCTCTGAGAATCTCCGCCCCTGTTTTCAGCCCATCAAGACGGAACCCGTAATCAAACTGAAAAAAAGGTCCCATAACTCTGTCTGTGCTGTTGTAGCGGTGTTTGTCCTCTTTAATCTTCCAATCAAAGATTGATCCTTGGCAGACGCTCCCAGAGGGGGGGAATTGGGACTGGAATTTAAATCCTGCACTCTGGACCTGTCCCGTCAGCCAGCTTAAATCAGATTGCTGGAGGGAACTGGAGAGATTGTAAGGGGTTTTGTGTGAGGTATAGGGGGATCGGAAGCAGGAAGAGAAACCTCGGAGACATTTTTACAGATTTTGTTCTTTCCAGTGCCCTGTAATTAAATCGGCAATGAAGAGAAAACGTAAATTGATCACGATGAAATGAATAATCTTATTTTTGTTAGACATCTTTTTTTTTTTTTTTTTTTTTTTATTAGTGAGTGAACATTTGCAAACGCTTAGAGAAACCAAAATGGTTATCAAAGTGCATTTTCATTATGCACGCAGAGGGAGAAATGATCATAGACCTTCCCATCAAATGCATATAGCTGAAAAAGAGTATGCAAGTAAGTAAGGAATGTTGGTTCGCTTTTCATCGGTGGAACATATTTACCTACAACAAGCAACGAAGTAAACATCAATACTCAAGAAAGAAAGGGAGACAGTTTACAGCTTTCTGTCCACACAGTCTTTTTTTTTTTTTAAGATTTGTATTCATTATTCTGTTTCCATGACGAAAGACTATTCATGTTTCTTTCAGGTAACAGTTCAGATAGTTTCATTTCTCTGTCTGTCTGTCTGTCTATACCTGTCTGTGTGTCTGCTTGTTTGTCTGTCTGTCTGTGAGAGACATAGATTTACATAGTGTGTGTGTGTGTGTGTGTGTGTGTGTGTGTGTGTGTGTGTGTGTGTGTGTGTTTCCTGATATTTTTTCTAACAGTAAAATAAACCATTCATTTTCAAATCAATGTTGTTTTCGATTTTGTATGTGAAGTGAAATTACCTCTTAATTATTCTAACACATAATTGGAGAGATAATGAAATAAACATAAACTGAAATCCCTGAAAAAAGGAAAAGACAAAATAATTGAAAACAAAGGCTCTTCTTTTTTTTGCATTGACAAACTAAACCAGACAGCACAACACAAAATCAAATCTATAACACAACTAGAGTTGTAGAAGTACATCTCAGCGCGCATTCAAGAAACAGACAACTACAAAGAGATAATAAAATTAGATGAGAAGAGAATAAGAGGGGAAGACAAAAAAAACCCAACCCAAACAATCTAAACAAAAAACACAAACGAAGCCTAGACGCAAAAGAAAGACTCCTGTAACACAATCGCATACCCCGGAGCTGCAATTCGTGTTGATACAAAATGGTCCGCTGCTAGCAGCGGATGTCTACCTCTACCCTGCTGACAATTGAAATGAAGTGAATGTTTTTCACGTGGAGACAAAATGCCGATTGGCGTGTCTGCCGACAATTTGCAGCCACTATTTCTTCCATTTGGTTCTCACTTTGTAGAGCAGAGCAGGGGGGGGGGGGGGGGGGGGGGGGGGGGGGGGGGGGGGGGGGGGGGGGCAGGGGGCTGCCACATGGCCAGTCTCAGGCAGTGCGTTTGCCTGTATGTATAGCCACAGGATCCTAATAACAGCCAAACAGACAGACAGATGAATTGATAATTAGAGAGAGAGAGAGAGAGAGAGAGAGAGAGAGAGAGAGAGAGAGAATGACAGATAGACCGACAGACAGACAGATAGACAGACAGACAGGCAGACAGACAGAAGGACACAGAGAAATTGACAGAGACAGACATACATACAGGAAGTAAGGCTTGGTTTTGGAACATTCCTTGACAAAATGTCAGACAGGCGAGGTGAAAGACAAAAATACCCACTCTCGTTGGCTTTTTTTTTGTTGTTGAGAGACAATAGGTTTTATATTGATCGTATGTTGAAACACACGCGTCATGTATTCTAATGAGTTTTTCAAACTCTTACACAAACATTCATGAGAATCTCTCTCTCTCTCTCTCTCTCTCTCTCTCTCTCTCTCTCTCTCTCTCCAAAACAAAGTTTGCTCTGGACCAGATATTTGGAGCTCACTTCCACCGAGTCTACAAAATACAAATACGTTGAAACTTTTCAAGAAACATTTACATAAACATTTTATGTCTCAATAATATGAATATTTGATTAAAATCATTCGCGGCCATTGGCAACGTCTTCTGTAAACCATACTTTGAATACACCGTCTAAACAAATAACCCTACTGCATTAAACTGCTCATCCCCACTCCCACTCTGTCTACCATCCCTCTTCTCCTCCCCCTACCAACCGTTCTCTCCTCCTCCCCCTTCCTCCGACCTCGCTCTCTGTAGTTTGGTGTGTGTTTGCTTGTATGCCTGTTTGTTTGTTTGTTTTCCATCTGTTTGACTACCCATCATGTCGTAATTCCGTTTACGAATAGTCTGGGTATGATTGTAGAATTAATTTGAGATCTTTGTGTTAGCGCGCCGCAAAAAAAACAAAAAAAACAACAACAAAAAAAAACCGTGGACAAATGAATCACAAGACAAAACACAACGCGTTTCACCTCTTAGGTCTTCTTCAGGCAAGATAAATAACAATCAGGACATTGTAGAATCTAGATTACAGTGTTGCTATGTTAAATTGTCATTATGAATGATATGTGTTGAAATAATGCATGCATGACAAGGATAGATTGTAAGACTAGGCTTTGGCCTAAAATCTTCATTCTTGCGTATTAAAGACCAGTTAAATCATCTCTCTCTCTCTCTCTCTCTCTCTCTCTCTCTCTCTCTCTCTCTCCTCTCTCTCTCTCTCTCTCTCTCCTCTCTCTCTCTCTCTCTCTCTCTCTCTCTCTCTAAGAAAGAGATAAGGAGAAAGAAATGGGCCAGTAGGAGGTTGCAGGGGGGGGGGGGGGGGGGGGGGGGGGGGATGTGGGGTTGGGGTAAGGATATACGCACCGATAGTTGTCAATCAAGCTAACTCAGTACAATCCTTATGACAAGTCATTTCAAACGACAAAAGAATCTCTCTGTGCTCTGTTTTTCTGTGCCTCTGCTTCTGTCTCTATGTCTCTGTCTCTGTCAGTCTCTCTCTCTCTCTCTCTCTCTCTCTCTCTCTCTCTCTCTGTGATCCATGAGAACACATGTTTTTTTTTTTTCTGAAACCTGTCTCTGGGTCCTCTGCACATGTCAATGAAAGTGTAGGGCCGTGGAAGAAACTGTCTTCCTGAACAGAACAAACATGAAAGCGACCTTTTGACATTTTGGCAAGTTCTTCTGACATCCGCCTTAAAGCATGACATTTGAAGACACAGGACAACTGCCTTCTGCTTTTTGTCCTCTTCCTATGTGCAATTGGAAGCCAGGAAAAGAGAGGTGCGTGGGGAAGGGTATGTGTTGTGTGTGTGTGTGTGTGTGTGTGTGTGTGTGTGTGTGTGTGTGTGTGTGTGTGTGTGTGTGTGTGTGTGTGTGTGTGTGTGTGTGTGTGTGTGTGTGTGTGTGTGTGTGTGTGAGAGAGTGTGTGAGAGAGTGTGTGAGAGAGGAGCAGTGTATGGGTGTAAGAGAGAGGAGGGGGTGCTTCATTTGCACAAATATTTGGCAGTGTACGCACTTGAAATTGAAATGAAATGAGGCAGGGAACAGTAAACAATAAACAAGTAGGATAACTCTTGCTCCCATAAGAAAACCTAACACAGAGTATTTTTTTTTTTATCAAGACTGGCACCGTCTTTTAAACTTGAATAATGTCAGACAAATACAAAGACACAATCTAATAGTAGGGAAAAACAAAGCACAGGCCATCAACTCCTCTGTCATCACAGTAATGACTTGGCAAAGATTTGGATTTAAAGGGGGGTGGGTGGGGGTGGGGGGGGGGTGGGGGGGGGGGGGGGGTGGGGTGGGGTGGGGTGGGGGTTGAATATGAAGAAAATGGGAACATGAAATTAAAAATATATTGTAAACATGAAAAATTCTTCACTAGCTGCATGAGGGAACCATCGCAGTCCCTCTCGAAGGCAGTTTTATTTGTATTGTCTGCTCTTAGGCCTTTCGTCCGCTGGATCGGACTCATCAGGGAGACCGGCTAGTTGTGCCTGTGTTCCTGGCGTCGAATAGGAACGCTAACAAACTTTAACAAATTCCCTTTTAACACGAATCTTCTATGTGTTTATTTTAATTAAGAGAGGTTTGTTGAATAAGAAGGGGGAGTAGGGGCACTTCAAACAGTGCATCACTTACCGGGATGGAGTAAAACCTTGAAGCAGTTCACTCGTTGTTAATGCTGGAATGGCAGGCTAACCCCCCGTGCAGTGATCTCATCCTTGTCGCTGTCATTGTCCCAAATCTCACAATCTATCACGTCTCCGAGAACATTACGACTAGTCAGCTTCGTGCAGAGACCGTCCATTTCCCTGGCGTTTTTCAGGTGGTAATCTGGACTGAAAAAAGGTAGTGCCCCACGGCACAGATCCAATTGACGTTCCCAGTCGGCAAGGCTTCTGAATTTTACTAAGACTGGACCCGTTTCGGAAGAGATTGAGGTGTGATCTATTTGAGAAGTGAGCAGTCAGACCAGCATTTTCATTTGTCTGCCCCAATGGAAGTAAATGACGGTGGGTGTCAAACTGACCTCAGAGAAGATGGGATTGCTTGTAATGGAATGGTGGGAATGAGTGACAGTCTGTGTGAAGAAGAGACGTTGTATTGGTAAGGCATGGAAAGGTATTAATTAGAAATAACAGAATTGGAGACAGAAAGCAATAAATGGACAGCATATGTTGGAATGAACACATAAACGTTACGTTGGAATATGGCCACTAAAAAGAACTATTCACAAATCATAGTTTGGGCTATGGCCATCTTCGTCCATAACATCCTGATGGAATTACTCTCAGGCCACTCATTCCACTTCCTCGTCCACATCCAGTTGTTTTTTTTTTTGCGGTCCCAGAGCCAGCACTTCCCAGAGAATGATTGGCGCCAGAGCATCATGAGGGGCAGCACAGCCAGAGAAGACACTGCCCTGCCAATGCATCACTTTGGTGGTGTTCACTGACGCCTGGCCTGGTCTGCATATGCAAGCCACAATTTGTTAACACCTCACTGAAAATGACACTGGTGAACTGCTCTCCCTCTCCTTCTGCTCCCCCTCTTTCCAACCCCCCACTTTTTGCCCACTTCCTCCACCTCCCTTACAAGAGCACACTCAAACCCGGTATCCTCAGTGGATGCAACAATATCAATCCAACTACAGTTTCCAGGACCCGACAACCGGCGTGTCTAGGGAGACCAAATTGAAGCTGAGGTCTCCATAGGCCTATGGTCTGCAGAGCCTTAGAAGTTGAGCCTTCAGGATGATCAGTGCGGATGAAAACAATGAAGATAATGTGTGGACTTCCGGGTGAAAACTTTGAATCGTAGACTACATGACACCTCCACAGTCTACGCTTTTGTCATTTGTGATATAGTGCCCGTGTAGGTCAGGCCCTAGAGGTACAGATCCCTGCTGTCTTGTTCAAGAAAACTGACCAACACCGTGTTTGAGATGTATCCATTAAAGTGATGAAATTCGACAGTGTGGTCCCAGTCTCCCCGTGTGAGCCTATACCACGCTTGGTTTAGGGTGTTATCACTGTGCCACAGTCGCTTGTGTGTGTAGGTCTCTGTTGGTTTTGTCTGCTTGATTGTTGGTTTGTCTCTGTTTTGTTTCTTTTCCTGTCTCATCTTTATTTCAGTTTTCTTTGTTGTTTTTTTTTTTACACATTGAGAATCTTTTTATCACTATTGAGCATCTTTTTTAATCTCTATCACTATCTTGCTCCCTCCCCCACATACCCCCCCCCCCCCCCCCCCCCTCCCCACAGCTTCTACGCCACGCTCCCTCGAGACCCTTACCCCGACAATTTCCCCACTACTAATTCCTTCTCCCCCACAATCAGCGTCAGACCGCCCATCATCGACTCCTATCAGGACAGACAGCGGAGAGACGCTGGTCTGATTGATCACTTCTCCAATGGATCACCCCGAAATCTTCTCTCCCCTAAATGGGACCAGTCCCGAGGATGTTCAGGAAACCTCGCCGACTAAACGCAAGTGGTCTGAGCGCCCTGCAGCACCGCATTTTCCCTCCACATTACCACCAGAGGTACGGCGGGAAACTGCGGGTGTCGGCACGGAAGTTACAAGTCGTACTATTTTTCTCGTGAGTGCGAAATAACGCGAGATTTGCGACCATTCCATTGGCAAGGTCTGGACTAATGGTGCCACTCACAGCACCAAAACGAGGCTCTGTTTGCGAGAAAAGGGTGACAGTGAGAGGTGTGCAGGTTAGAGTTTCAATGCATCTAAATTCCGTTGAAAGGCTGTAAATGTGCCGGACAAGATTCTTTTTGTTCTTGTTAGTCATGCTCTTTATTGCCCAGCTGACTACAAATATCACATCGGGGCTACAGTCAAGAACAGACAGAGTTATGCACAAATTACAATACCAAGACTATTTCAAATATTTAAAAAGCAAGTCAAGTCATCAACTTCAACCGATTAAAAAAAAACTCACACCAACCATTTTTCAATCAGATCAAGTAATATTGGAAACCGCATCAGATGGAAGATCATGGAACACGGTCCTCATAAAATCCGCAATAAAATGTTTGCGTCTTGGATCATACACTAGTCCTGGCATGGCCTGTGTAGTCGGCTGGGCAATAAACAACACGATTTAAGCTGTACATTCAATCAAAAGATGTTTAATGCTAAGCTTCTGATTGCAAGCTCTGCATCATGGAGTTTCCTCACCCTTTAAAAGATAAGAATGAGTCACAGGGGTCTGACCAGTGTGTAGTCTGCGTGCCATTGTTTCCTCTGTCTAATTTCTGAAGACAGAGGGTAGGGACGCCTTCACGTCCGGGCGGAATGGAAACAGTTTGTTGGCAGTTTGTTTCCTGTCTTGGTCTGGGCGGATTGGAAACAGTTTGTTAGCAGTTTGAGTCCTGGTGTGGGCGGATTGGAAACAGTTTGCTGACAGTTTGAGTCCTCGTCCGGGCGGATTGGAAACAGTTTGTTGGCAGTCTGTGTCCTGGTCTGAGTGGATTGGAAACAGTTTGTTGGCAGTTGGTGTCCTGGTCTGGGCGGATTGGAAACAGTTTGTTGGCAGTTGATGTTCTGTTCTGGGCGGATTGGAAACAGTTGTTAGCAGTTTGAGTCCTGGTCTGGGCGGATTGGAAACAGTTTGTTGGCAGTTGGTGTCCTGGTCTGGGCGGATTGGAAACAGTTTGTTGGCAGTTGGTGTCCTGGTCTGGGCGGATTGGAAACAGTTTGTTAGCAGTTTGAGTTCTGGTCTGGGCGGATTGGAAACAGTTTGTTGGCAGTTGATGTTCTGTTCTGGGCGGATTGGAAACAGTTTGTTAGCAGTTTGAGTCCTGGTCTGGGCGGATTGGAAACAGTTTGTTGGCAGTTGATGTTCTGTTCTGGGCGGATTGGAAACAGTTTGTTAGCAGTTTGGGGTCCTGGTCTGGGCGGATTGGAAACAGTTTGTTGGCAGTTGGTGTCCTGGTCTGGGCGAATTGGAAATAGTTTGTTGGCAGTCTGTGTCCTGGTCTGGGCGAATTGGAAACAGTTTGTTGGCAGTTGGTGTCCTGGTCTGGGCGGATTGGAAACAGTTGGTGTCCTGGTCTGGGCGAATTGGAAACAGTTTGTTGGCAGTTGGGTGTCCTGGTCTGGGCGAATTGGAAACAGTTTGTTGGCAGTTTGTGTTCTCGTCTGGGCGAATTGGAAATAGTTTGTTGGCAGTTGGTGTTCTTGTCTGGGCGGATTGGAAACAGTTTGTTGGCAGTTTGTGTTCTGGTCTGGGCGGATTGGAAACAGTTTGTTTGGCAGTTTGTGTTCTGGTCTGGGTGGATTGGAAACCATTTGTTGGCAGTTTGCATCCTG
>JADBJO010001997.1:175000-182500 GCA_016801955.1 Conus betulinus | reverse complement strand
AAAGAAAAGGCTGCTGATTTGTTAAGTCTCCATATGTATACACATCCAAGAACTGAAGCGTTTGTGCGATATTAATGATGATTTACATCCTCCTTCTAAGGGATTCTGGCCTATATGAAGGAATGCTTATTACTCTCTCTCTCTCTTTCTCTCTTCTCTCTTCTCCTTATCTCTTATCCTCTCTCTCTCCTCCTCCCTTTCTTTGCTCTCATCTCGCCTCTCTCTCACTCTCTCTCTCTCCTCTCTCTTCTCTCTCTCTCGCTCGTCCTCTCTTCTCCCAGGATATCTCTCCCTCCCATCTCTTCTCTCTCTCTCTCTCTCTCCCCTCATCCTCTCTCCTCCTCTCCTCCCCTCTGCCACCCTTCTCTCTCTCCCTCTCTCTCTCTCTCTCTCTCCCCAATCTTCCATCCTCTCTCTCTCTCTCTCTCTCTCCGCTGCCCATCCCCTCCCAGGGATATGATTATGGCTCCCAGGCTCAAAACAAGATGGTTCTATTCTCCGGGAAAGAAAGAAAAGAAAAACTCGTCGCTGCTACGGCTGCCGTCGCCATTTGTCATCATTCCCTTTTTTTCTCTTATTTTGCGGAGAGCGGGGGGAGAGTTCACTTTTTATGGTCGTCACCGTCGTTAATCTCCCTTCCAAGCGCCATTACGGGATGGGAGAGAGAGGTCAGCTTTGCATTTTTACGGTCGGTCATCTTATACTATCAATCACTTTCACAATGCAATTAAGCGGTTTTGTTTCTTTTGGGGCGTGTGGTTTGTTTTTGTTGTTGTTGCTGTTGTTGTTTTTGTTTGTTTTTGTTATCTGAGTCTGGATTTGAAAATAAGCCTGGCCCTGTTAATCTAGTTCTCCTTTGCATTGATTATGCTGATTCATGCTTTGGTAATTTTGCCATTAACCAATAGTTGAATAACCTGAACTTTTTATTGTTTTTATTGTTTGGTTGGTGGTGAGTTTTTGTTTTTTGTTTTTGTTTTGTTTTGCTTTTATTGTGAGAACGTGTTTTTCGCGTTAGTATTTTCTACAATATAAGCATGAATGGACTACTTATTTTGAAGTGATTGTTGTAGCGTATTACTAACTTTTAAAAGTAAAAACATATAACTTGCTGTCAAAAAAAAAATTGCCGAGGTTCGTTTGAGTCTTATCTTCCCCAGGATTTTGTAGTGCATCATATTAACTTCAAGCTCAAAGAAAACTGCAACATAGCGGTTTCACCAGAAAAAAAAAGAAACTAGTTGTCATATCGGTATGCAAATATCACTAGAATATTATGCTGTATGAACCATTCAGTTTTATCGATGCAGTTTAACGTCACATCACAAGAAAAAGCAAGTTTTCCATGCCACTCTCAGTCCTCTACATCCTGATGATTTACTAGGTGATTCAACTGTTTTGCATCATCTACATATGCAGAGCTCAAACTATCGAATGCAACGGGTAGTTCACGAGTTATGAGAATAATCTCTGAAGAAATCAATGAATAAACATAATAAGTTCGCTTGCAATTTAATATTACTGCGATGGGAGGCGATGCTTTAGTCTACTATCCTGTTGACACGGCTTTTCTATCCTCACTGTCTTTACTGAACGACACGGATACCCCTATCTCACTTTTCCCCTACCCCAAGCCCAGACCCTGCACACCCCGTCTACTCTCCTCTGTCTCTCTTGAATTCACCTGCATGATGCTTACGTGCAACGGTTCCAGTCTAATGCCACACATATACAAGAAACACAGGGCGTTCTCTTTCCTGTTGATTTTGTCCTTTCTTTCAAGATTGATTGTCCACAGATTTTCCCCCCCCCAAAGACCCTGCACACCCCGTCTACTCCCTCTGTCTCTCTTGAATTCACCTGTGTGATGCTTGTGCAACGGTTCCAGTCTAATGCCACACATATACAAGAACACAGGCGCGCGCGTCTCTGCGTGTTGCGTTTTGTCCCCAAGCAAGATTGATTCCAGGGATTTTCCCCCCGAGAAAAACAATTTCAGATGTGTGGTGTGTGTGTGTGTGTGTGTGTGTGTGTGTGTGTGTGTGTGTGTGTGTGTGTGTGTTGTTGTTGTTGTCCTGTTAACGTGAATCTGTCTTCGCAATCATTTCATGGAAACAACTCCCACGCTGCCTTGGGATCTCTTACGTTTATGAAGCGAATGCGTTTAGTTCATCTCTTAAGATCTAGCCTATAGAAAGCGAAAAAACAAAACGCACCAGAAAGCCATCTCTTCCTCACGTATTATGTTATATTAACGGATGATCACATAGAAATAGAAGGCTGAGGTTGGATGAAAACTCATATGAGTTATCATCGGCGAAAGGTGTTATTCCCGTTATTATGACAGATCGAGGATGGTTGAATTTTAAGCATAAATCACCCCCACCACACCCCCGTTTACGCCCTATCGCTGTTCCCTTCTTCCCATCCCGCTCCTCACCCTATGAGTAAGTACCTCCAACTAATTATGATACTACAACCCACTCAGAAGCTAAATTCTACAGTGCAATGTATCATGGGTCATGGATTCTTCTTATTATGACCTCATATTTGCTTCTTGTGGCGTCCATACGATGCGTTTTGAGGTGAAACAAAATAAAAAAAAAGGCTAGCCAACTTTACTGCATCAAAACATCCCAAAATGTGGAACAAAAAGAAAAAAAGAAAAAGAAAAAGGAAATGTTCCACTAATCTTCTCCTCGTTCCCTGCTTTCTCCCCAGGTCCGCCGTAAGTTGCAGTGCGTTAGAAAGGAGGTACCTGCAACTGAAGAAAAGAATTCCATCATTAGGATTTCTGAATCATTTATTTATTTGTTTCTTGTTCTCGTTGGTTTTTTTTTTGTCCTCGGGTTGGTGGTTGTGTGTGTGTGTGTGTGTGTGTGTGTGTGTGTGTGTGTGTGTGTGTGTGTGCGTGCGTGCGTGCGTTGCGTGCGTGCGTGCGTGCGTGCATGTGTGTGGGCTGTTTTTAATCGCTTGTATTTAATTGTTTCTTGTTTGCGTGCCACCCTCCCCCCCCCCCCCCCCCCCCCCCCCCCCCCCCGCTTCTTTCTCTCCTGGGTTACCTGGTCATTCATCCTCAAACGCCAGTGTCAAGCCATTCAACGCATTTCACAGGATGATGGCGCTGCATGAATAGCTCATCGATCTTCTTTCGGTCCTTCTCTTTTATCCCCGTGATGAGTCACTGTTGATTGTGTGCCGCGGCCTGAGTCTCCACAAAGGATTCTCCTCCGTTATGCAAAGTTATACATACATCCATTTTTTTTTTAAACGCTTCCCCTTCGTTGTCCTCCCTCTATAGTTCCCCGAAGATCTGTTTGCAGAAAGGGCACCGGATCTTACGTGCCCACACTATTGTTTTCTTGTCCTGTCAGTAGATCCTCCCATGGAGCCACTTGATGATGTACTTTTTGTTCGTGTCCCCCATTCGTTCATTGGTGATATGATCTGTATATCTGACAAAAACAATCAAGTATAGGTACTCTTGCTTTCGTAATAAGATAATCAAACAAACATAACTCCAAACAAATGCTGCTTACGACATCGTCATTTAATTAGCTCATCATGGGAGGTACTCTCGCTTTATGACGAGCTAATTACTCGCGTATAACTCCAAGCAATGCTGCTTACGACGGCCGTAAGCGGCATTTGTATGGAGTTATGGGCAAGTAATTAGCTCATCATGGGAGCAAGAGTTACCCTCCTTGTTTGTTATTTACTGTTCATTGTTTCCAGCCTCATCTTAAGATTTCTTTCAGTCCGTATGATGCTTAGTATCTTGCGAAAAAACATCTCATGTCCATTTGGTCCACTAGACAGCAACAATCCATCTTCTGTGAACTGAAGTCTTTTTTCAGAAGGTTGAAGATTGTTACCCCAGGAACTAACTTTCGCTGAAGACCATTTCCATGTGACATTCTATTGCATAACATCGGAGTCTTGTAGACCTCAGGATCCATTTGGTATCAGACATTATCGACGCTACAGGTCAAGACCAGTCTATAGTTTATTTTTTTTTTCTTTTAATGCAAGCCCATGTGACCGAATTAAAAAAAAAAAAAATTTCTGTGTCGCCACCTGTATTCTGTCCCAGTCTATTTCAAAGTCACAACAATGTTAAATACAGACCAAGAGTGCAGTAGCAGTCGGGGGAGGGAGGGAGGGAGGGGGGGGGGGGGGAGAAAAGGAAAAAAACGGGAAGCTGTGATGGTAGTAGTAGAAGCAGCAGCAGTAGTAGTGGCAGTGGTGGTGGTGGCGGCGATGGTAATGGTGTGGACAGTCGTGGCAGCAGTAGCAGTTTGTAGTACGGTAGGAGCGGTGGCAGACGCAGTACCAGCAGTGGTGGTCGTGGTACTGGTGTGTACGTGTGGATGGTCGTGTTGGAGATAGAGGTGCTGATGGTTATAATGGTGGGGATATATTGTTTTGGCAACAGTCTCAAATGTTTTTTTTTTTTATATATATCATGCAATGAAATGTCTGTTAAAAGAAATAAAAACATAACAAAAATGTTTAGAAAAGGAGGAAGAAAAAAAACAAAGCATTCGGTGAATAGGGTCAACTCCCCCCCCAAAAAACCCCAAAAAAAAACAAAACAAAAAAAAAAAAAACAAAAAAAAAAAACAAAACAATCAAAAGCACTTACGGGTTCCCAAGTTCAACTATACATACTCCGCGCTCTAAAGAGCGATGCCTTCTAATCCATTAGACGATCATAGTAGCCTCATGACAATTTGAGAGAGAGAGAGACAGAGAGAACGAAAGAGAAATGTCTAATGCCTTGTCTGTGAGACATTCCTCCACCTGCATTGACAAGGAAATGTCCGCAGCGTGGGTAAGAAGATGAGAATGGGGGTGGGGTGAGGGTTAGGGATAAATGGTCTGCTTCTTCGTCTCTCTCGCAGTACTGGGTGGAAGCCACCCTGCTGAACGATGAACGATGAATGAGGTAGTCAGCTGAGAGGCAGACAACAAGGTCTACATTGGACTAGACGGAAAGGAGAGGGGCAGGGAGGGGAGAGAACAACAGCATCAACAAGAATTGGGGATGGGGATAAGTGGCAAGATTTCTTTCCCTTGCCAACAGGTGAATGACTGTCTTACTAGCTACGTATCGCATAAAAGTAGTGCAGTACATGTGTTTACACACACACACACACACACAGAGAGAGAGAGAGAGAGAGAGAGAGAGAGACACACACACAGACAGAGACAGAGAGAGAGAGAGAGGTATGCGCACGCACAGATATATGTAAGGATGTCGACATCTTTTGACCTCCCTTGAATCCTTGAATGGCTTCCTCAAGCATGGGCTCACAGATCTTGCCCTACATTTCACACTGTTTACATAACGATGTTTTTTCAGCAAGTTACTTCCTTGGCACACTTTCGTTTCGTTTGACTTTTCTACCCTTTGCTGGCTGCTGTGGGTGCTGTTGGATTGTATCTTTGAACCCTTGGTGGCGAGAACATCACAGAATTATAGACTGTGGTATATCTCCTTTCGATACCAAGGGAGCACAGACACAATCAACCATGCCTCCCTGATAAGTCCGATCCAGCGGACGAAAGGCTAAGAAGCAGGTAATATGAATATATCTGTCTTTAAGATGGATTACAATGGTTCCCATATGCAGCTAGTGAAAGGGTTTGACATCTACTTTTCTAATTTCATGTTCTCAGTTTCTCTCTTCCGTCCCACCACCCGTTTTTTCTAAAAAAAAATTATCATTTAGATCTTTGCCAAGTCATCAATATAATTACAGAAGAATTGTCAGCCTGCACTTGTCTTCCCACACTACTAAATTGTTCACCATCATCATCATCATCATCATCTCTCTCTCTCTCTCTCTCTCTCTCTCTCTCTCTCTATATATATATATATATATATATATATATAAGAGTTTGGTTTCTAACTTAATATAACGTGTGTGTGTGTGTGTGTGTGTGTGTGTGTGTGTGTGTGTGTGTGTTTTTACGTTCTATTCTCGTTTAAAATTGGAGAAATCTGCTAACGCTGATTTTCTTTCTGTTTATGAACATTGTGTGGGATATAATTGGATAAATATCATTGGTATCTCTCTTTTTACGATTTTGATGTCCGTAGGTTTTTTTTTCTGTGAAAGATGTAAACAAGCTTATTGTGTGTTTGTCTTTCCTGTTTTTAAACATATGTCGTCTCTCTCTCTCTCTCTCTCTCTCTCTCTCTCTCTCTCTCTCTCTCTCTCTCTCTCACGACGAAAACAAGCCTATTCTATGGTTATTCTTTCCGATCTTTAAATAAATGTTCTCTCTCCTTCTCGCTCACTCTCTCCCTGTGCATTTGTTATCAGCTGAAACTACAGCTAATGGATAATAAACAAATTTAGGCGAAGCTTGTAACATTCTTTAATAGTTTAAATGTTAGAAGCAAGAAAAATTGAAAGTCAAAGTTATGTGTGTGTTTGTTTGAATATCGTCACTGTTTTGTCAGCTTGAATCAAGGAGTTCAGAGTTTCTGGTTTGTGAATTTTTGTTTTCGTTTTGTTTGCCTTGTGTTCGTTTGTTTTTGTTTAATGGGGAGAAAGGGAGAGGGAGATCGACAAGCAGATTGCACAGAGCAAAAATGGAATCAGACAAAAGTATCAATTGGAAATATAAGAACGTTTAGTGATGCACTTTGTTCAAAATCTTATTTGGATTTAGATACGGACATTACATTTTCGATCGTGTTGCTACAAAATTTCACTTCGGGGATTTCAGATTCTATGTGTTCTACATCGTTTTCGACCTAAACCTGTTCTTGAGCCAGGAAATGAAATCCTTTGTTTTACATGCTGTTGTCAATTCCTATTTTTTTTGTGAAACTTGTATAGCCATGTTTGTTTAAGCTGCGTGTATCAGGAAATGCACCCCCACCACACAAAAACACACGCATGCGCGCGCGCACACACGCACGCACGCACGCACGCACTGAAACTTGTATAGCCGTGTTTGTTTAGGCTGCGTGCATTAGTGTCTTCAGTTACAATTGAGAACAGTTTCTCTGTGTCTATACAAAGGTGTTAACTTCAAGGAATTAGTGATATCGTAATGAAGAGTAGATAACTCTGTGTAGTTTGGTTTTGTCTATTAGTGCTTCAATATTTGTGATTATGGTGGATTTTAAGGGGGCCGAAGTCTATGAGAGAGAGAGAGAGAGAGAGAGAGAGAGAGAGAGAGAGAGAGAGAGAGAGAGAGAGAGAGAGAGAGAGAGAGAGAGAGAGAGAGAGAGAGAGAGAGAATCATTCTCTCTGCTCTTTCGCCTTGCTTCTTTTTCTACGTCTTTTTTTTTTTTTACCCTGTGTCTGTTTCTCGTTCAGTTATTGTCCCCCTTACTTGTTGGTATTGACTGGGATTCGCCGTCTTCTTAGGTCCCGTCTTTACACAACAAATCAGTGTTTGTCTTTGGGTCCTGTCTGCGCACAAAAAAAAATGACATCCTCTTCTGAAAGGCCTTTCCTTTTCCATGGGACGAGAGAT
>JADBJO010001997.1:165000-167500 GCA_016801955.1 Conus betulinus | reverse complement strand
ACTTCTGTTTACAGTACAAAATGCATCACCAAGGGGCAATATTTCAAATGATTATTTCGATCTAAAATTAAAAGATTCGGATGTCACATGTTTCGTAGATCTAAATCCTGACCAAGGAAAGAGACATAGTTTTAACGAAAATGTAGTTTAATAAACTTTTTAGTTTACCTAAGAAGTTGGAGTTGCTCACCCACGAATTAGGGAACAGAAGACTAACAAACAGAGAATCATACTTTTCATACTGTTCAGTTTGCATCTTCTCTTCATTACCAGTTTAATTACGGGGCACTGTAAAGGAAAAATAAAACAAGTAAAACATCTCCATTGTTTCTCTTCCTGCGTCAGATTACCTTACAAAACCCCTTACAATCTCCCCAGTCCCTCCAGCAATCTGATTTAAGCTGGCTGACAGCACAGGTCCAGAGAGCAGGATTTAAATTCCAGTCCCAGTTCCCCCTCTGGGAGCGTCTGCCAGGCATCAGTCTTTGATTGGAAGATTAAAGGGGACGAAACCGCTAAAACTCCACACAGACAGAGTTGCGGGACCTGGTGCAGCTGGACACCGGCTCGAGTCTTGATTGGTTAAAAACAAAAAAATGGACCATTCGAAGGGTACAAGTCTGGCAAAGCACAATCCACTGAGATGTATCTTACAAACGCTCAGTTATCTTCATGTCGGAACTGTCTGGGAAACAGTGAGAGTTATTTGATGAGTGATGTCCCTTGCCCTGCTATGGGAACGCTTGGAGATTGGGACAGAGGAAAGCAGTCTGCTCGGTGATTTAATGTGTGAGTAGAGACACACTGGTTGATTCAGGAAGGGAGACACAGTCAGTCTGCGCAAAAGGCTTGATGCGTTTTACTGTGATGATATGAAAGTGAAAGTAGATAAAAACCATTCAGTAGTGTGACCGAGACGCGGAGATCGGGCCTAAGTGTTGTTAGGAATACGAAGCAACAGTTGTCTTATTTTGCTACTTACCTGCAGTGCTCAATGCACACATCTAAATCAACATGCCGCCCATTTCGCAAGATATTCAAGAATATCACTTTTTCATATCTGTGAATCACGTCAGTGAGGATTATGATAATGATTTGATGACAACTTGTAAACGCCGTTTTAGACTGTAGGACACTAGACAAAAATTCTGTCCAGAAAATTATGCCATTCACATTGAAACAAAAATGAAGACGTTTAAAACTCTACTAACGCAGGTTTGAAGATCGCAAAAGATACACACATACACACTGTTATTGGTTAACTTTTCGTTTGCCCTTTTCAGGAATGCATGCACACAGACATACGGAGAGAGAGAGAGAGAGAGAGAGAGAGAGAGAGAGAGAGAGAGGAGAGAGAGAGAGAGAGAGAGAGCACGTTTTTTGTTTTGGGTTGACAAGCTGACTCTTTCAGGACTTCACAGACTTTTTTTTGGTTTTTAATCCGTGTGTTTGCTAATCGTCATTTCATTTATTTTTTTCAAGGGCAAACACTTTTATTCACTTGTAAAGAAATGTGCAAACGTGAACAGAGAACAGTACTACGAACAACAAAAAGGACAGTAGACCTTATCTTACATGAACAATTTGCAAAGCAGCATTGATTTTACAAAATCAACAACAAATCCCATCTAACATATACATAGTACGAAACTAAGCACAATATTGTGTCTACACTGTCAGTGTCACACATTCACCTCCTCACTGTTTTGGAGTGTTGTCCTTTTTTTCAGAATTCATATAATGAGAGAGAGAGAGAGAGAGAGAGAGAGAGAGAGAGAGAGAGAGAGAGAGAGAGAGAGAGAGAGAGAACCTTAGATTCCTACTCAATACAGAACCATATGAATCGACATCAAAGATTTCTCAGACTTTGTTTATGCACACTGATTGGTGCTTGTCCTCCACAATTAGCATCATCCATCCTCCCCTTTTCACTTCACCCCCCACCCACCCCCACTGCTCCCTCCTGCAACCTCCACCCTTCCCCACGCACCTCTCACCCCATCGGCTCTGCGACTGCTCAGCTCACAGAAAGAGACTGAAAAGGGACAGACAGAAGGCGATTCTCCTGTTCCCCAAACACGGTGCCCATATGACTGACGTCAAAAGAGCTGTCAAAAGGTCAAAAGGTCTTTTGTTTTGTTTTTGCTGAGGAAAGACATTTCCCTCCGCCTTCCGACACTGTCATTGACATGTGCAGAGAGCCGGTGTTAGTTCTAATAGATCCCGCTGTCAGTGATTCGCACATGAGAGAGAGAGAGAGAGAGAGAGAGAGAGAGAGAGAGAGAGAGAGAGAGAGAGAGAGAGAGAGAGAGAGAGAGAGAGTTTTTAAAACTGGCATTTGAAGACTTCATCATGTCTGCTTCATCATACAAAGTCATACGGATATTAACCCTCTTACTCTGGAACCGCAAACCGATGCTAGTGAGTATTTGTGTCAGTTACCTTGCCTGTCAGACATACTGTCAATGAGCATGCCAAAACAAAGCCCATCTCTCTGTTT
>JADBJO010001997.1:157500-162500 GCA_016801955.1 Conus betulinus | reverse complement strand
TCCAGCCATGGGGTGACGGCGGGTCTAGCCTGTGTCGCCGGGGGACGGCTCTTGGAGATGTGGGGCGATTGGCGAAGGAGCGCTGCCTGACTGCGACTACCGTGGCCCGGAGAATAACCGTGCTGTTTTGAGGGGTGGCAGACACGGGGGCACTCCTTAGGGGGTTGGGCTGAAAAATTGCCCTCTCGGCCGCAGTCAGCGAGCGCCCGCCGAATTTTAGGGGCTCGTGCAGCGCTCCAGCGACTTTCGTCCTGCTTCCTCCTTGAGGCGGCCTCACGCGGCACAGGACCATCGCCACCCGAGCATGAAGAAGGCCGCCCGGTGGCCCTGAAGACAGCCTGATGATGTTTGGGGGACAGCAGGCAACACACACCGACGCCCATCGTCGGTCGATCAACAACTTAAAAGTGAACTAACGTTCAAGACCAACTTCACAACTTGAACCAGCATTCAAGAGGATAACGACCAGAATTGAGTCAACACCAGCTCTGGGAGACGAATACGACGACCCCCATTGAAACCTACCTACCACTGCCAGATGACAGCAGTTGCCACAAATATGTAGACATATGTCTGCAGGAACCTTGTCCTTAAGGGCCACAGGCCGATAGGACGTTAATCTCACCCTTAACAACAGTAACAGAGAGAGAGAGAGAGAGAGAGAGAGAGAGAGAGAGAGAGAGAGAGAGAGAGGAACGAATTTATCGCAACTGTTATCATAAAAAGAAACAAGAACAGTCTTTTGATCTTGTAACAGATTTTTGAATACAAATCTGAATGACATCGGAAGTGTGGACAGAACCCTGGACCCTTTCTTCCCCTCTTTTCATTGTTCGTTGAGGATTTCTGGATAGCACTGCAGTTGGCCAATCTTCGCCACAGTTCAAAAGGAAACTGACGTCATCGCATGCTTGCATTCTTATCTTTTGTGGTAAGGGCATATAATCATCTCTTTCTCTGCACCGCTGTTAACAACACAAACTGCTTTACTAGCAGGACTGTATTCCAAATGATCATTTCTATTTAAAATTCACACATTCTTGTGTCAGCGTTTTTGTTAGGTCAAAATTCTGACGAATGAAAAAAATGAGATTTTATGAAAATGTTCTTAAGGTAATCTTTTTTGGTTTCTGTAACAATTTATAACCGTTCACTTGGTAATCAGAAACAAAATGGCGAACGAACAGAAAATTATTCTTTCCCTGGTGATAGATTTAGATAATTTCTTCATTACTGGTTTAAGTACGGGGCACTGGAAGATCAAATCCCTTTAAAATATCTCCATTGCTTCACTTCCTGCCTGCGTCAGATCTCCTCGTACCGTACAAAAAACGCCTACAATCTCCCCATTTCCCTTTGGCAACCTGATTTAAGCTGGCTGTCAGGACAGGCCCAGAGGGCTGGGTTTAAATTGCGGCCCCAATTCCTCCTGCGGGAGCATCTGCCAGGCATCAATCTTTGATTGGAAGATTAAAGAGGATGAAACCACTAAACCTCCTCACAGACTGAGTTATGGGACCTGGTCTAGCTGTACACAGACTCGAGCCTTGATCGGCTTGAAAAAAAATCCAAGGGAACGAGTCTGGCATCTTTGAACACTCGTTCATCTTAATGCCAGAAAGATCTTAGAAAGAGTGACGGTTATTTTCTACTGAGTGACGACCCTTGCAATGTTATACGAACAGGTGGAAATTGATGGCAGATACAAGGCTTGGTGATTTGATTTTGAATCGGTAATACGCGTTTTTCAACGCTCGTTCGTCTTAATGTCAGAAAGATCTGGGAAAGAGTGATGGCTATTTGAGTGAGTGACATCCCTTGCAATGCTATGCCAACAGATGAAAAGTAGTGACAGATAAAGAGCTCGATGATCTGATTTTAAAGGGGAAATATGGTGACTGAAAAATGGGCGTCGATGAGGCCTGGCTCCGCGATACGTAATGTGATTGGCTGTGATGTTATACATTCTGAAAGACGGGACGAATGAAAACCAGTCTGTGGTGTGTTAGGGTCGCCGGAACAGGTTTAAGTGGTGTTTGGACTATGACACACACATTCATCTCAATTTTTTCATCCGCAGAGCAAATAACATATACATAATGTATAGTACATTTGATTTTGCATTCATTAATGAACGTCACTATTCATATATCTGTGAATAAAATCAAGGGCATTACGAGAATAAGAAAGCAACTGAATAACAGAAAAAAAAAGCGACTGCAACTATTAAACAACTACTGCTGATGTTGCTATTATTGGCGATGATGATGGTTCTGTTGCTGCTACTACTACCACTACTGTCATCGTTGCCGTAGATGTTAATGATGATGATAGTATGAGATGAAATCACAAAACATGCTATATGTTCATACGATCATCATCATCATCCTATAGCATTTAGTTGTTTTGGTTAATACATGAGCAAATAGGTTACAAATATTTTCATACATATCCTTATGACTGCCCTTGGGTCCCCTAAGAGAAAGAGAGAGAGAGAGAGAGAGAGAGAGAGAGAGAGAGAGAGAGAGAGAGAGAGAGAGAGAGAGAGAGAGAGAGAGAGAGCATTGCAGCGCCGTCGTCAAATCCCTTTCTCCAGATACTTTAATCAAGGTTGTGGCCCTTACTATCGTATAAATCTTACCAACACCACGCTCCCCTCTGGACTGAACGACAAGCGTCAACATTACGTCTGGATGAGGCGGAGCGGACGTTTAATGGCAATGTTGGAAAAGCGAATTTGTCCGGGAAGACGACAGGATTGCCTGCTGATTGGTGAACACGATGTAGGTGTAATTACCTCCAGTTACCTCAAACGTTCGACACTTTTCGTACACGCTTTTCGGCTCAGAATCAAAGTTCTGTCCTTTGCTTTCCAACAAATGTTCCTATCACAGAGACAGAGGCAAAGGGAGACAGAAAGAAAAAGGGGAGAGAGAAGAAGAAGAAGAAGAAGAAGAGAGGAAGAGGAAGAAGAACAACAACAACAGCACCAACACAACCACCACCACCACCACCACCACAAAAAACAGACCGGTGGACTGGTCGACTTGAACAGACAGACAGACAGACAGACAGACAGACAGACTGACACACACACATACTCGCGCGCACACACACGCACACACATACACAAGCGTGCACACACACACACACACACACACACACACACACACACACACACACACACACACACACACACACACACTCACTCACTAATGTACACACACATACACAGACACACACAGACAAAGACAGACAGACAGATACACACACACACACACACACACGCATGCGCGCACACACACACATATATGCGCGCGCGCGCGCCCACACACCCACACACGCACTCACAAACTTTCTTTCTCTCACTAACGTACACACACACACACTAATACACAGACACACAAAAGCAGACAGACAGACAGACAGACAGACAGACAGACACACACACACACACACACACACACACACACACACACACACACACACACACACACACACACACACACACACACACACACACACACACACACACACACACACACACACACACACATTCATGCAGACACGCACACACTGAGAGAAAGACATATTCATAACAAGGGAGACAGGAGAGTACAGGCGGCCTCACAGAGAACTACCAAGGAACGCCTCCCTCCATCACAGGACGGGGAGGACCAGGCAGTGTGTGACAATGACGGTGACAGAGGACATCACAGGACAGGACGGGGGAGGACCAGGCAGTGTGTGACGATGACAGTGACAGTGGACATCACAGGACAGGACGGGGAGGACCAGGCAGTGTGTGACGATGACGGTGACAGAGGACATCACAGGACAGGGAGGACCAGGCAGTGTGTGACGATGACAGTGACAGAGAGGACATCACAGGACAGGACGGGGGAGGACCAGGCAGTGTGTGACGATGACGGTGACAGAGGACATCACAGGACAGGACGGGGGAGGACCAGGCAGTGTGTGACGATGACAGTGACAGAGGACATCACAGGACAGGACGGGGAGGACCAGGCAGTGTGTGACGATGACAGTGACAGAGGACATCACAGGACAGGACGGGGGAGGACCAGGCAGTGTGTGACGATGACAGTGACAGAGGACATCACAGGACAGGACGGGGGAGGACCAGGCAGTGTCTGACGATGACAGTGACAGTGGACATCACAGGACAGGACGGGGACAGCAGTGTGTGACGATGACAGTGACAGAGGACATCACAGGACGGGGAGGACCAGGCAGCGTGTGACGATGACAGTGACAGAGGACATCACAGGACAGGACGGGGGAGGACCAGGCAGTGTGTGACGATGACAGTGACAGAGGACATCACAGGACAGGGACACGGGGGAGGACCAGGCAGTGTGTGACGATGACGGTGACAGAGGACATCACAGGACGGGGAGGGACCAGGCAGCGTGTGACGATGACAGAGGACATCACAGGACGGGGGAGGACCAGGCAGTGTGTGACGGTGACAGTGGACATCACAGGACAGGACGGGGGAGGACCAGGCAGTGTGTGACGATGACGATGACAGAGGACATCACAGGACAGGGCCGGGAGGACCATCAGTGTGTGACGATGACAGTGACAGAGGACATCACAGGACGGGGGAGGACCAGGCAGTGTGTGACGATGACAGTGACAGAGGACATCACAGGACAGGACGGGGAGGACCAGGCAGTGTGTGACGATGACAGTGACAGAGGACATCACAGGAAAGGACGGGGGAGGACCAGGCAGTGTGACGATGACGGTGACAGAGGACATCACAGGACAGGGGGAGGAGGACCAGGCAGTGTGTGACGATGACGGTGACAGAGGACATCACAGGAAAGGACGGGGGAGGACCAGGCAGTGTGTGACGATGACGGTGACAGAGGACATCACAGGACAGGACGGGGAGGACCAGGCAGTGTGTGTGACGATGACAGTGACAGAGGACATCACAGGACAGGACGGGGGAGGACCAGGCAGTGTGT
>JADBJO010001997.1:150000-152500 GCA_016801955.1 Conus betulinus | reverse complement strand
GAGGGTTTTGATTTCAAGTTGACATGCTGACTCCTTTAGAGGACTTCACGCACTTTGTTTAGACACTGACTGGTGCTTTGTCAAAACGAAGCTTCACCTTCTCCCCCTTCCACCCCATGTCCACTACTCTTCCCATTTCCCCTCCCATTTCCCTATGCACCTCTCACCCCCCCCCCCCCCCCCCCCCCTCTAGTTGCGCACAGGAAGAGACGAAAACAAACAGAAAGTGATTCCCTAGTTCGTCTGACGTAGCGGTTTATGACTTACGTCAAGAAATCTTCCAATATGTCAAGAGATCATTTTTTTGTTTCACTCAAGAAGACGGTTCCTCCACCGACATTTTCATTGACTTGCGCAGAGGGCCCGAGACAGGTTTGGGGGAAAAATCATAGATCAGCTGTCGATGATTTGAGTGTGTGTGTGTGTGTGTGTGTGTGTGTGTGTGTGTGTGTGTGTGTGTGTGTGTGTGTGTGTGTGTGCGTGCGTGCGTGCATGCGTGTGTGTGTGTGTGTGTGAGTGTGAGTGTGTGTGTGTTTGAGAGAGAGAGAGAGAGAGAGAGAGAGAGAGAGAGAGAGAGAGAGAGAGAGAGAGAGAGAGAGAGAGAGAGAGAGATTCGTAAATATATGTGCAAGAGTTTGAAACTGGATTTTGAACTGGCTGAAGTGTCTGCTTCATATAACGTCATTCCAATATAAAAACCGACACTAGTGGGCACTTTTGCCTGTCTCTCGGCTGTTGGATATCTTGGCAGTCAGTGTGCTGAAGCAAAGCCAGTTTGTCTGTCTGTCTGTCCGTCTGTCAGTTTGTCTGTCTGTCTATTTCTCTGTTCCTCTTTCTGTTTGACTGTTATGACTGTCCTGCACACAAGCTCACAGGCAAAACGCACACCCTGGCCCTGTGTCAATCCCCTGTCTTCTCTCTGTTCTGTATGACCACAAAGTAAGGACCCAATGGAGAAACAGTGGTGGGAAACTTGGTGGCAGACACGCCAGTTAACATTCTGTCTCCAAGCGAGAAACACTCACTTCACTTCCATTGTCAGCGGCGGGGGTAAGAATCGGCGGCTACTGGCAAACCCTTTTTTTTTTTTTTTATCTCTACACGGATTGTGTCCCCTGGGTAGGCTATTGCACTGTACGAGTCTTTCTTTTGCTGCTCTCGTCTTGTCAGTGTCACTGTTTTGTTTGTTTAGTTATCGTCTTCCTCCCTCTTTTTGCAGCTTGCTTGTCTGTTTTGCTTTGATTTTGCTACTGTTATTTGCTTGTTTCATCTCCCACCAGACCCCCCCTGCCCTCCCCACCCTCCTCCACGACTCCGGTTTTCTTTGTAGATCTGACTTTCTCCTGCTCTTTTGTGACTTAGTTTGTGTTAAGTATGCTTTCATTTTTCTTGATTTTTAAAGTCTTTTTTTGATTTTACCCTTTGATAATAATTCATTTCTGTATTTGTTGAGGTATTTATTCATTTAGATGTATTCAGATACCAAATAGAACACATGATTTTTTGTAAGCGAACGGCTTATTTGACGATAACAAAATAAAACAAAATATAACCCACACGCACAGATACATTTCGGCCTAGACACACGTATGCATACACATGTAAAGATCGCCAGATCGTTGACAATTAAATGTATAAATATGACTTATTTCATTGCGATCGATTTGCATCTTGTCTTTGTTACTGGTTTAATAATGGGGCAGAGGAAGAATAAACTGTTAAAACCTCCACCCCCTCTCTTCCCGTGTCAGATCCCCCTATGCATCACAAAACCGCTATCTCTCCACCCTCAACCCCCCCAGCAATCGGATTCAAGCTTGCTGCCATGAGCGAAGGATCTAAATTCCAGTCCCAATTCCCACTCTTGAAGCGTCTGCCAGGCATCAATCTTTGATTGGAAGATAAAAGGGGATGAAACCCCCAAAATTCCACACACAGACTGAGTTATGGGACCTGGTCCAGCTGGATAAGGGCTCGATTCTTGATTGGCTGAAAACAAAGACGAACAAAATCGAAGGAACAAGTCTGGGAAAAGCATAATTTACTGAGAGGCATCTTTCGATGCTCAGTTATCTTAGTGTCAGAATGATCTGGGAAATAAAGACAATTAATCTGACCGTGTGACGTCCCTTGCACTGATATATGAATACTTGAAGAGTTGGATAGATGTATAGCAGTCTCGTCGGTGATTTGATTTTAGATGGAGAGACACTGATTGAAAAAAAAAAAAAACCAGAAGTAGATAATGGCCAGTCTGCGCCACAGGCTTAATGTGATTTCGTAGTGATTATATAAAGTTGAAGAATGAGGCGGACGAAACCCAGTCTGCAGTGTGAAGGGAGACAGAGAACAGGTTTAAACGGGTTGTTAGAATATGAAATAAAATTCATCATTTTTTTTCCGCCCACAGAGCAGAATACGCACACGCAATACCCATCGTACGGCTGATTTCACAATGCACTGATGAACATTTTTTGTTTATATCCATGGATAAATCCAC
>JADBJO010001997.1:130000-140000 GCA_016801955.1 Conus betulinus | reverse complement strand
TACCCATTCTGTCAACACACTGACCCCCCAGAGTGCCAGCTCACAGCATCGGGTTTCCCCCACACTCTCTCAGCTAGCAAGCATGGCCGTTATCACACACCTTCAAAAACAGCTTATCTCAGCCACACGCACTATCTCCAACATGCAGCAAGACATACAAACACTGAAAATAAAACTTGAACACACATCCCAGCAAGTTGAACAGAACACTCAGAACACGGGGTGATATGGAGATTAGGGTAAAAAATTCCATAAAGTATTAAATCAAGATCTATCACAACAAATCAAACAAGTACAAAATGAACACACATCTACAGCGCCAGATGAAAGACAGCACAAGCAAACTGCAATCATTCAAAGACAGTCAAAACAACATCAATACTGACATTAGGAAACGAATGCACGCCCTCAAACCAATCAATCAAACAACAACCACCAACAACCAAACAATCCAGACACACAGTGACACATCAACTACATCATCTACACAGATGGAGTATGCTGTGGAAACATCCAATACATACAGTGTGCTGTCAGACAGTTCTACAGAGCAAAACACAGGTTCTTCTGTTCCATCACCAAAATCTCTACACAACAAGAACAAACCACACACAAACACACACAATGACAGAAATCCCCACTGCCATCAACAAACAGAATCCACATCCCCCACCTCCTCTAGCTATCCTACGACAAAAGACAATCCCAGAAAATTGTAACATGCTACTATTAGGAGACTCTGTGTTAAAAGGGGTAGATGAGAAGCAAATGTCAACAGAGCGCTACAGGGTGAACAATCTGTCTGTGCCTGGCCTGACAGTCCATCAGCTGTGTCAGTGGCTGAAATCACACTGCCCCCATCACCCCCACATCCAACGGGTCACTTTCCATGTGGGGATCAACAGCTGTGACGAAAGGCCAGTGCCTGTAGCAGACTGGGTTGAGTTAATCCACCTACTCAGGCAAGCGTTCCCCAGTGCTTCACTGCAGGCCTCTCCATCCATCTTCCTCCCCTTGGTCAACACCCCCTTAAGGACATGGCGTCACGATCCACGGCCAATCTTCGCCTCTCCTGCCGTCAAGAGAGGATCAGTTACCTAGATAACACCCCCCCTTCCTCGCCCTCGCCAGATCTGGGGCACCAAAGAAAGCCCATGTACCAGGACAGACTACATCCCAGTTCATATGGCTTCAAAGTCAAGTCCTTGCCTCCAACATCTGTCCCACTAATAACCACAAGACCCAACCATCCAGCTACGTCAGGCCCCACCACACAAAGAGCAAGAAGTGACCGTCTTGCAACACACACGCCCTGTGACCACTAACAGTCCCCCTAGCTACGAAACTGATTTTTCCCAGCAAACACTCCCAAAAATCCAAACTCTCGCAGTGTGTATAATATGCTAGGTCGGCATCAAACGCCCTACAAAGCAACCCCTTCTACAATCCCCTACCCACATGTATTCCTTTTCTTCCCCAGTGAATAGAAATGACAAACATCAATATAAAGAGTACAGAAACGTGACTTGCACCCTCCACCCACACAGCACATCACCCCCTTCCCATGTCCAAACCACACACTAGCAGCAACCAACACACCCCACCTCCAAACACATCTCAGCTGCAACCTCACAACACACAGCTTGGCCACAATTTCCCAGCACAGCACAACTACCACCCTCTAATACCCCATACAATCCACCAACTCCAGACAATGACCACCTTACACTTCCGAACACAACACTCCTACCACCATCCAACACATTACACTTCCGACCCCCCACCATCACGCACATCCCACTGCAGTCAGCACAACCCCCCAGCCCCTACATACATCCATTTGCTGTTCAGTTGCTGAACACAATGACTGCTCAGTTCCTGTCACAGCAACACCAACCAGCTCCTCTCCCCATGTCCTCATTGAATTGAATTGATATGTCACTGTATGCATCCTTATATTTGTATGTCATTGCATAATGTTAATATCCAATGCATAGCACATAGATATGTACTGCAATAAGCTATTTCATAATCCATGTGCTATGTGTGTCTGCGCATATCTAATTGTTGTGAGCGCATTAATAGTTTTCTACATGCATGTGTGTGGATGCACACACACGTGTGTATGTGTGTCTGCGCGCGCGCGCGCGCGTTTGTGTGTGTGTGTGTGTGTGTGTGTGTGTGTGTGTGTGTGTGTGTGTGTGTGTGTGTGTGTGTGTGTGTGTGTGTGTTTTTTTTACGTGTTTTTTTTTTGTTTGATTGTTTCTTTGTATGGCCTGCTGCAGTCTGTCGTGTGCCTGTCATATGTATTGCATCATACTAATACGACATATACTCTCTCGTATCAAGAAGTGCCTTCAGTGGTGTTGTGGAAAAAAAAAAAAAAAACAGAAGACTTTGGAAAAGCGCAAGACTGTGTGCTGTGGAAAAAAAAAAAGTATACAACAGAAGACTTTGTAAAAGCGCAAGACTGTGTGCCTTATAGAAAGAGACTGAACAAAGCCTCTACAGCAGCAGACTCTGCAATTAAAAAAAAAGACTACTGCTTACTGCAAGCGAGGCAATATTGTGCATTGCCAACTCGTAACTACAAGTGCGGCTACGTGACTTGTGTATTTGTGAGTGAGTGGCTTTTTTTTTTTTTTTTTTTTTTTTTTTTTTTTTTTTTTTTTTTTCATTTTGAGTTGTTGTTGTTCTTTGATATTTTGTCTTAAGTTTCATTTTCCTTTTTTCACCTCTTTCTGTATCCCCTTAAGTGTAATCTTGTTTTAAAAACTGCTTCCTTTGTGAGGAAGTGTATATTTTCATTTCAGAAACGTGTATCCATAAGTATACCATCTGGCCGAGGAGTTACGGACAGATACAGATACTGTAAAGATTTTTTTTTTTTTTTTTTTTTTTTTCATACCCTTCTGGTTTCCTAAAAGTTGTTACGGTGTATAAACCAGCCCCATTTTCGCTCTTTTTATGTGATTTTATTCTGTTCCTTTATAATACACATCATAACGTCACCCACGACGAGCAAAATCGCCGTCTCTTATTATCATCATCACATCAGTACACAACTAGAAATGAGCAAGAACCAGTCTGCATGGCCATGCAAAGAAGGACTCCGAATCTGTCACCTTAATATCCAACATGCAGTTAACAAGACATCAGATATATCAACACTGATTTGGAATCATGGAAAACCCTTTCATATTTTAGGACTCTCTGAATCCAGATTAGCTGCACGCATTAGCGACAATGATGTAACTATTCCAGGATATAACACAATCCGGAAAGATCCTACACAACCGAAAGAGACGGGTCTTCTTATCTACATCAGCGAAACCCTTACCTTCAAACGACTTCTACACCTAGAAAGTAAAGATGTAGAATGTGTCTGGATAGAAGTTAAGCTGAAAAGAAACCCTCCCATTTTGTTGGATTCTGTTACAGGAACCCATCTGAAAGGGTAAACTGGGTCGACAAATTTATTACAATGATGGATGCAGTCTCGCTCTCGCTAGAATCCAAGGAAATCATTTTACTTGGAGACTTTAACATAGATCTTCTGAAAATGCAAAACCAATGGACACAAGCATTCAACCTATTTAATTTGCATCAACTCATCGATTCTCCAACAAGAGTCACACCAAACTCGAAGACACTTATCGACCATATTTATATATTTCAGATAAAACTAACGTAGCAGAAGCCTGCGTCCCTGTTCTAAACTGTAGTGATCATTACCCAATTTGTATCACATGGTCCAAAAAAGAGTAAAAATTCCCAAAACGGGACACAAGACAATAACCTACCGTTGCTTTACAAACTTTAACAACCAAGATTTTCTGCATGACTTGCTTAACTCAAATCTCTCTTCAGTTTTCAACATAACTCACTCATCCAGATCTTGCTGTTGAATTTTGGATTAAAACATTTACAGAAATATATGACAAACACGCCCCTCTAAAAACGATTAGAGTACGACATGATCCTAAGCCGGCATGGTACACTAAAGTTTACAGGAGGCAGGTTACCTTAGAGATATGCTTAAACAACATGGCTATGAAGAGGAATCTAAAAAAAAAAATGAAATGCAATAAATTCACAGAAGCGCAGAGAAAAAAAAAACGAAATATTATCGAGAACTAATATCATCAAACCAGAACCCAAAATTGGTATGGAGAGCTATTAACGAACTTACAAACAATAAATCTTCTTCAAAAATCAACTGTAATTAAAGACATCTCTGTCGAACAGCTGAACTCCCACTTTTGCACTATAGCCAGTAACATTGTCACGACAGATTCTTCCAGATCAAACGACCTTCAAAAACTGAAACAATATTGCCAAGATAAAAACATCACGTCTGAACTTTATATTCCACCAGTAACAGTCTTTGAAGTTTATCACTACCTAACGCACCTAAAACAGTCAGGTGCCTGCGGGGTGGATGGCCTAGATGGCAAAATCTCAAACTAGCAGCTCCAGCAATTACAGATACGTTAACATACATCTTCAATTTATGCATCGACACAAAAATCATTTTCCCCCGATAGTTTCAAAAAAAAAAAAAAAGTCATACCTATCTACAAATCAGGTGACAACTCAGACCCTGCAAACTACAGACCAATCTCAATCACTTCCACTCTTTCCAAACCTTTGGAAAAACACATAAAAAAAACACACATTACACCACCTTAATACTTACCACTTGCTTCTTCATCCAAGACAGTCCGGGTTCCGACACAACCATTCATGCCACACAGCCCTAATCAACCTCGTTGATGACTGGCTAAATAGCATTAACAACAACAGATATTGTGGTGTCCTATTTTATTGATTTCAAAAAAAAGCATTTGATGTGATAGACCATAACCTTCTTCTCAGAAAATTGAAATTGTATGGCTTATCCACAAAAAACTCTTACGCTTTTTGGCTCATATCTCACAAATAGGCAACAATGTGTGAAAAAATTAATACAAATTTTTCTCTTCATTTCAAACACTTTCCTATGGCGTCCCACAAGGCTCTATCCTGGGTCCCTTACTGTTCACCATTTACATCAATGATCTATCTACCTCTCTATATTACATCCACCCTGTGAACTCTTTGCTGATGATACAACAATACACACAAATCATCTCTGATGTTACTGTTCTTGCACAAACTTTACAAGAAAGTGCAAATGACCTCGTAAGATGGACTGAATTAAATCACATGTCACTTCACCCTCAAAAAACTAAATCCATGCTTATCACAACTAGGCAAAAAGACAAAATCTCACTATTAAGTTCCCTCCTGTACATCTTAAAAATGTACCAGTTGAACAGGTTACATTCCTCAAAGTGCTAGGAATAACAATTGATAACAATATTAGTTGGCAAACTCACATAACCTCACTGTGCAGCAAAATTTCGCAGAAAGTTTATCAACTCTCCAGAATCAAACGCTTCCTCGACCTGCATTCACGCAAGCTCTTTTCCAGTCTCATATCCAATCATACATAGACTATGGATCTACTCTATGGGACTCTGCTAGCTAGCGCTAACACCCTCAAACCATTGCTAAGCCTACACAAGCGAGCACTCAAATTAGTCCTCCTAAAAAGCAGTAGTCTTCTGGACTCGGACTATATAAAGATTCAAGTTCTCCCCTTTAAGTCTGAGATTAGAATACAAACAAAGGGATCATAATGCACAAGATTGTGTCTGGGAAGGCACCCTCAACATTAGTTCACAGATTCTCAATTAATTCCTCAAGGACTCTACCCAAACTTCATGTCCCTGTTCCTAGAATTGATTTATTCAAATCCAGTTTAACATATTCAGGTTCCTGTCAATGGAACTCGCTCCTGAATCAACCAAACAACACCAATGCATAGCAACCTTCAAACACCATTATTTCAACCATCTTATGTGCCAATACTTGCATACTTCGCCATAAATCCACCACCAACAACACCCTCTTTGCCTTTTGTATGACCCTGACTATTTAGAAAGTGTTTTGTACTTGAAATGCACATGTTATTCCGTTTAATAAGTATGCTGTATACGAGTACGCGCGCGCGCGCGCGCGCGCGCGCGCGCGCGCGCGCGTGTGTGTGTGTGTATGTGTGCGCGCGCGCGCGCACGTGTGTTTTTCTACTTTTACCTGCAATCTTTTCATTATGTTTATGTTGTATGCTTGTATCTTTGTATTCTTCTATGCGACTCTCTCTCTCTCTCTCTCTCTCTCTCTCTCTCTCTCTCTCTCTCTCTCTCTCACACACACACACACACACACACACACACACACACACACACACACACACACACACACACACACTGTTGGAATGACTTGATTTATTTGATTATTATATGACATCCTCCCCCCCCCCCCCCCCCCCCCCCCCCCCCCCCCCCCCCCCGACGTGGTGACTGGGCCATCATTATGCATCTCCCCCCCCGATTGTGCTTATTTTCATTTTTTTTTCCCCCTGTGCTTCAAATTGCTTGTCTTGCATCTCCTTGGAATGTTTTGATTGTCAGATTGTTCTAACGCTCTTTCCGCTCTTTCCCGCACCCACTCTCGCCTCTTTGTCCCTCTTTTTGTATCGTATTGTAGTTCTAGTCACTTTTTTTGCATGCTTCTTTTGTTGCCTTATCTTATGTTGACCCTATTCAGGGCGAGGACTGGATGTAAAATGCATATATGTTGAACCCTCAAAATATTGCAGGTGTCCCGCCTTACTCAGACACACAGGCAGAAAATAAACGATTTACTAGTGTAAAGCTTTTAATAAGGAACACAATACGTGGTTTATTGATTGTCTGTTCAGAGACGAAAGGGTTTTCTATTTATGCTTTTGTCATTTAATAGATGATATAGTTGTTTACAACATCCACTTCCCTCCCCCATTTCTACACACACATTTACACATACATATTCAATGAACTTGATATTCAATGTTATCAAAATTGTGTTAAACGGGGTGCTGGAACTAATAAGAAAATGTTATGCAATCATCCTGTTTCTCTGTTGTTGAGAGATTCGATGTTAATGCACTAAATGTGCTTACATTCTCAAAGAACAAATGTCTGTTAAAGTGTTATTTGTATGTGTGATTGTTCTGTTTCCGTTGTTATCGCTCTTCTCTCTTTTCCCGATTTACTCTTGTTTGCCTTACTTTAATTTTATTATGTTTATTAGTAAGTTTGCTCGTTTGATTTTCCTTCCTCGACTCTGGAATTGTTGAAGATATAATTTTTCTATCATGTTTTCTGGCTTTGTTTGTAGACTTAAACATGTGTTTATTCTTTCGAATTTCTGTCTTTATCTTGTTATCCTGTTATTTTTCGTTTGTGTCATTGATTCGGTACTTGTTAAAAAATGTTAGCTATGTGCTGATTTTGTAAAAAACATTAAGGGGTAAATTTGACTCACGTATGAAATATAACTCACTCATAAGGTTTCTTTGAAAACCAACGACAAATTTTGCCACCTGAGAGTGTGGTAGAAAAAAAAAATGCTTATATACATCCTTACTGACGTATACACATATATACATATATACATACTCCTACATGCGCGCATGTATACATATAAAGCGTTTCTAAGATCGTTTACAAGAAAAAAACGTGTTCATATTACCTATTTCCGGAAACGAAACAATTATTACAAGAGTGCATGATCACTTTGAAATAAACGGTAGACATTTCTGCTCAGCACATATTAATGAAGATTCAGTAATGCTGATCTTGGGTTTGAGTGACTGAGGAATTTTTCTCTCTAAACTTGCACACACACACACACACACACACACACACACACACACACACACACACACACACACACACACACACACACACACACACACACACACACTCTCTCTCTGTCTCTTCTCTCTCTCTCTCTCTCTCTCTCTCTCTCACACACACACACACACACACACACACACACACACACACACACACACACACAAACACATTAATCTCTCTCTCTCTCTCTCTCTCTCTCTCTCTCTCTCGAGAGAGAGAGAGAGATGGAAGTCAAATCCATTATAAAAAAGATGAACTGTCTGTCAGTTGGGAAACAGAATGTTGAATACAAGTCTAAGCACGACCTTCCTTTCCCACTTTTTTTTTTTTTTTTTTTTTTTTTTTTATTGTTGATTGATATGTTCTGGATGACATTGTAGCTGGCAAGTAGTTTTCACAGTTGAAACAGAAACCAATGCATACTTATCACCCCCCCCCCCCAGTTACTGGCATTTGATCGAAAGGCCTATGATCATTCCTTCCTGTGCGTTGCTATTAACACACACAAAATACATTTAACAACGGTCAACATGTCAAATATCATTTCAATTTCACATTCACACATTCTGCTGGTAGCTGTCAATTCTGATGAAGGGAAAATCAGAAACATGCAGTTTGATGAATTTCTTGGTTTCCCTAACGTCTTGGGAACTGGTCACCCAACAGTCAAAAAAGAAACGTTAACCAACAACAAAAAAATTCCCTTCAAAGTGATCAGTTTACATCTCCGCTTCATTACTGCTTTAATTCTGGGGCACTGGGAGGGAAAAAAAATGGAGAAAATCTCCATCATCTCTTTTCCAGTGTGAAATCACACCCTACGCCCTACAGAAATCCTGACAATCTCCCCATTTCCCTCCAGCAATCTGACTAAAGCTGACTACAAGAACAGTTCGAGAGAACAGGATTTAAATTTTGGTCCCAGTTCCTCTTCTGGGAGCGTTGGTCCGGCATCAATCTTTGATTGGAAGATTAAAGGGGACGAAACCACTAAACTCCACGCAGACAGAGTTATGGGACCTGGCCCAGCTGGAAACTGGGCTCGAGTCTTGATTGGTTAAAGACAAACGCAGAAAATTCAGAGGGAAACGATTTTAGCTAAAGCTCAATCCACTGAGACGCATCTTTCAACGCTCGGTTATCTTTAATGTCGGAAAGATCTGGGAAATGTGACAGATATTTGACCGAGTGTCTTCGCCTGCAATACTATACGAGCACGTGGAAAGTGGGGCAGATAAAAAGCTCGGTGATTTGATTTCAGAGTGGAAATACGATGATTGGGAAATGGAGGTAGATAACGGCCAGTCTGTGCGATAATCGTAATGTGATTTGCACCAATAATATAAAACCTGAAGAATGGGGCGGATGAAGACCAGTCTGTGGTGTGACAGGGAGGCGGTGATAGGTTACCTGGCGTCAGAAATATAACATCAATCTTATTATTTTTTCTATCCCAAGAGCAAATCATATACATGTAATACCGATACGTTGCTGATTTTGCATTGCATTGATAAACATTACTTTTTAATACGCTAATAAAAAATCAAAGGGATTGCGAGAATATCATGGTAACAATTAAATAAAAAAAATCGAATTATTATATCACTGCCACTGTTATTGTTACTATTGGTGTTACTACTGCTGTTGCTGCTGCAACTACTACTGTTACTGTCATTACTACTGTAGATGATAATGATGATGCAGTTACTAAAATATGATGTTCATCCAGAAGCCTTTAGATGTTATTGTTACTATATCGGGGAATACGATATTAATTTCTTCAGACACTTCCTCACGACCGTTTCAATTGCTCTCTAAGAGAGAGAGAGAGAGAGAGAGAGAGAGAGAGAGAGAGAGAACGAACGAAAGCAGTTTATTGCTATTAAGCTTACAGCCCATTTAGCAAATCGGCACGATTGAAAAAAAAAAGAAAAAGAAACGCGACACGACACGATCTCATTGTCATGGAAACCACAGCAACGTTTTTTTTTTTCTTTTTTTTTTTTTTTTTCATATTACATGGCTAAGTTGTGAATGACAAAGTGTTCCTGATATGCACACACAACCTGTTCAGCAAAAGACCGTCACCTCAGGTAGAGTTGGACCAGGCCGTGGAGAGCGTGCAATCCCCGCATCGCACGTGCTTGAATCTCAGCGTTTTGTGCGTTGCTGGCACGTCTTACTTTTCGCAGGTGGGCCAGCTTCATACGTTC
>JADBJO010001997.1:115000-120000 GCA_016801955.1 Conus betulinus | reverse complement strand
GTTTTTTTTATTCATATATATATTTTTTTATTAACTTGGCTTTCCTTGTCTTCTTTTTCTTTCTTCTCTTTTCCTCTAATTTTGTTATCTTTGTATCTTTGGTCGCTTGTTCTGGCTTACTTCAACAGCTCTAGTCATGTTGCAGATTTGATTTGCTGTTGTTCTTTTTCTGGCTTTTGTGTGTTCTCAATTCCTTTTTTGTCTTTTCCTTTTTCATTCTTTGTTAATATTTTTGTTGGTTTGTTCATGTAGACATTCAGTTAGGACTTTGTGTTTTTATTCATTTGTTATCTGTCTATTCACTTTATTCTGAGACTACAAAGGGAGTTTATTTGCTTCACGTATGCACAAGATCTCACAACGTTTGTTTTGATAACAAATGTTCATGTTCATGTGAGAAAAAACTTGTATACATAAATGCACAAGTGCACACATGCGCTCTCTCTCTCTCTCTCTCTCTCTCTCACACACACACACACACACACACACACACACACACACACACACACACACACACACACACACACACACACACACACACACACACACACACTCTCTCTCTCTCTCATACAGGTATATATAAAACACACATACATACATACATACATACATACATACGTAGGTACGTGCGTACATATACACATACATACAACATAGATACATACATGTATACATACATACATACCTACATGCATACATCATAAAAATACATACATACATACCTACATGCATACATCCATAAAAAATGCAACCATATATATATATAATTATATATAAAAATACATACATACATACATGCATACATACACACGTACACTAGCCTTTATACACATATGCATACATAAGAAAGGTTCGCCTGATTGCTCATCAGTTAATGTGCTAATATAACCTATTTCAGAAGATAAAACACGCGCATGATCATGCTAAGAATAAGTAAGCCTGGAAACAGGGTATTCGTAAGGGCAGAAATCTTTTATGAAATCGTGAGTGTGGATAGAAAAGTGCAAACTCTCTGCCCCTGTTTTCGTTGCTATTGATCTTACGGGACTGTAGAGTAGTTGGTGAATAGCAAAAGGGAGCTGACAATCATCACAGTCATACATATATTTTTTTTTCTTCTGGGCATTTGATGAAAGAGACCTGTGATAGTTCCTTCCTCAGCATCACTATTAACAACACAACATGCTTTACCAGGGGCCAACATTGAAAAAAAAAATTCAATTTCAGAATTACATATCATAGTGTCAGGGTTTTCTTTGGTGGGTCTACAAGATCCTCACGAAGCAGTAAATATAACAACAATGAAATGCAGTTCAATAACTCTTTTGGTTTCTCTCATTTTCTTTCAAATGTTCACTCACTGATTAAGAAAATGTCCCACAAATGGAAATGTTTTTTTTTTCAGTGATCGGTTACCCATCTTGTCTTAATGACTGGTTTAATTACGAAACATTGGAAGAAAAAAAACTGTAAAATATCTCATTTGTCTCACTTCCTGCGTCAGATCCCCCTATACTTAAAAAAGACCACCCCACAGTCTCCCCAGTCCCCTCTAGCAGTCTGATGTATTAAGCCGACTAACAGGAAAGGTCCAGAGAGCAGGATTTAAATTCCAGTTCCAATTCCTCCTCTCTGGGCGTCTGCCAAACATCGATCTTTGATTGGAAGATTGAAGGGGTGGAAATCTCTGAAACTCCACACAGATTGAGTAATGGGACCTGCTTCAGCTGGACATGGATTTAGCTGAAAACCAAGGCGGAAAATTCGCAGGGAACAAGTCTGGCACCAGCACAATCCACTGAGACGCACATTTCAATACTCGGTTCTCTTTAGCATCCCGGGAATAGTTACGACGCTTTGACAGAGTGACTTCCCTTGCGATGCTATACGAACACTGGGGAAATGGGGCAGATGAAAAGCTTGGCGATTTGACTTCAGAGTGGAGAGACGATGATTGAAAAATGGAGGGAGATAACAACCAGTCTGCACGATTAGCGGAATGTGATTTTGCTGCAATGAAATAAAACCTGAAGAATGGGGTGTGACAGAGAGATGAAAACCAGTCTGTGGTGTGACAGAGAGATGAAAAAAATGTTTTATGAAATGGTTAATCCTGGTTTTAGGAGTCTGAAGCAATATCCATCTTATTTTATTTCTTACTCCCACGGCAAAATACGTACACACTTTAAAGATATCCTGTTCATTTTGTGATGTATTGATGAATGCTCTTTATTATATCCGTGTGTGTGTGTGTGTGTGTGTGTGTGTGTGTGTGTGTGTGTGTGCACCTGCTTCTATGCACCTTCCATTTCACACTTACATCGCTTTCTTGCTGCTACATTCCCTGTGAAAAAACAGGGGGTCCTGTGAGATTCAAAGTCTTATCTATCTCAGTGGACGTGATTTAGGTCGTTTGTGTCTGCCTTTTGAAAGGCCCAGTATGAGTCTGCTCCATTCTCAAGGAGTCTTCGCAGTGTCTTCTTTAGCTGGAGCTTTCTGCTTCTTCCTTTCATGCTGAGACAGCCTTCTCTTGCTTGTGCCTGCAGCATTTCTTCGTCCAAAACTACTCTTTCTTTGTTGGTTGTAACAATGTTTGTTCTAGGAACTCGAGATTAATAAATGTGCTCTGGATCTTGTCAGTTAGTCATGAAAAATAGATGATATGTAAGTCTTATGTTGTTTTTTGTTTTCTGTTTCTTCTTACCTTGGGAATACTTTTCCCTGCGGCCTTCAGCTGACAAGGGGTTAAACGCATCACTTTGACGTCCATTTATATGTGTATGTTTTATTGACCTCTCCTGGATCCTTTTACGATCCTCAAAGATTTCCCAGTCATATTAATGACTTTTCATGGAGATTTGCTTTTTTTTTTTTTTCTTCTTGTTTCACAGCGCTTTCTTGACATTTACCTTGTCAGTTTCAGTTTGAGACAAAACATATTAGTTCTCTGATGTTCAAAATTCGTTTAAACGCTTATAAAAACAAAATTTTCTGAAGATATTGAATGTGTATGGAATATAAAATTTCCATTAACCACCTGATTTTCCACTGCCCTGGTATCAAAGAATTAATGACGAAAACTACAGGGGATCTACTGACTCGTCAAATACCATTAACTGTTCACGAAGTTTTAAATGACTTCCCATCTTCTTAAATGTTTTCCAGAAGTTTTACACCTTATTCCTATTGTGTTTTCCTTTGAGTAGTTAATTTATTGCTGGATTCAATTGCTGTTATACTAATCTTCTGTTAATTGTTAAGTCGTCACGTTTGATATAGATAGTAAACCTCACTTCCTTTCTACTAATTCTGCCATTTTCAACAATTCATATTCCATTTAAAGCTTGATCATTTTATAGAATTGTACGTGTAGGCATGTAGGAAAAACACATAATTTTTTACTACCACGCACTCTCTAAACAATATCAACGCATGCATAAACAATCTCTACTTTCATACCTTTTTATTTCTCCTATCCCCCCCCCCCCCCCCCCCCCCCCCCCCGTCTAATATCACTTAAGGGTGAACAGACGTAAAACTAAAGAACTAACTTTCAGTTTAGTTTCAGTTTCATTTAGGAGGTGTCACTGCGTGCGGACTGGCCCATACACACAACACCACATTCGCTAAGTTTTGAGACCACACTGCGCGTGATTTAAAGCTGATGGATACATGAATTACTGACTAAAATTTTTCTTAAAAGTTAAGAAGCGGGTCTCGTGGCTATGACTACGCTCCAGACCAACGCGCTGGTCAGACCTTGAGTACCTACCTACTGGGCACTGGCTGTGCCATTTATTGTCATTGTACAGGTGGTGTGAAGAGTGTACACGTGTGTGTGTGTGTGTGTGTGTGTGTGTGTGTGTGTGTGTGTGTGTGTGTGTGTGTGTGTGTGTGTGCGTGCGTGCGTGCGTGCGTGCGTGTGTGTGTGTGTGTGTGTGTGTGTGTGTGTGTGTGTGCGCGCGCGTGGATGTTTGTGGTGGATGTGTGTGGGCACGGGCACATATGCGTGTGCCAGTGCGGTACACGCATGCATTTGCGGTGCACGAGTGCTTGTCCCTGACAGCCCCTCCTTGACTGTACTAGAAGGCTGTCGGATTGTGACCATCTCCCCGAGGTGGTGACAGTCACAGGTGGCATGTCTCTGTTCAGTGCTGTGGGGTGTACTGACATCACCAGACAAAGTTGTACTGACGAGACTTACCCAGGAGACGAAAGTGGATTCAAGACAGGCATGACAAAGAGCTCTGCTCCCAAGACAGAATGAAACAACTGGCATAGGATTTTGCTGCAGGGCTTTATGCTTTTACTTACACGATCTCTTCTGCATTCCATCACGAATGAACTTGTCGCTAATGAACTGCGAACCACTCTGATAATATGTATGTATAAAAGTTCATGTATGACGCCACAAAACGACTTTCATGCATATCGCACTATATAAAAAGATAATACTCCATATCAGACGATGTTTGAGATGACAGACTGTACAAAACTATTCCAAATGTAGGCACTACTGCAATACTGTGCGAATAGATTTTACCTCTATAACTATGTTTAAAACTGCAATGTAAATCAGACTACGTTAAAATGATAGGGCATTAGACAATAATGACACCAACAAATATACACAGGAGTATATGAAAAGCTGACGCAGTTTCAAAGTGTACTGTACTACAGGAATAAAATGCAACAAAATCTATGTTCAAAGACAGTACCATTCACATTGAAAAAAAAAAAACAAAGACTGAAAAGAATTGAAGACGTTTTAAGAATATGCTTCATGTATTTAAGATAAAAAAAAATCACGAAATCTACATACAGGGCTATGGAATACTTAATTGATAAGTATACAAGTATACCCACGGACTGCAACACATGAGATAGATCTGTGTACTAAAACGTCAGACAGACAGACAGACAGACAGACATACAGACAGACAGACAGACAGAGCACAGATCACTCCACTCCTACACCCGCCCCACCACCACCCCCTGTT
>JADBJO010001997.1:100000-105000 GCA_016801955.1 Conus betulinus | reverse complement strand
GCCGCTGTACGCTGGCGTAAGAAGCTCCAACTGCGTACAGCGCGAAGTCGTCAACGAACAAAGAAGACTCAGAGCCCTGGCTTACCGATTTCACAATGTCATTGATCTTATGCTGAAAAGGGCAGGAGAAAGGATGCTCCCCTGAGGTACACCCAACTCCTGCCCATGGATGTCCGAGAGTGTGGTGCCAACACGCACCTGGAACTGTCGATCAGCCAGAAAGTTTTCGATAAACATAGGCAGATAGCCACGAAAACCAAGTTTATGCAAATCCATAAGGATCCCTGATTTCCACGTGGTGTCATATATGCTTTTTCTAGGTCGAAAAAGATAGCGACCACATGCTGCTTGTTGACAAAGGCGTTGCGAATGGTGGTTTCTAGACGGATTAAATGGTCAACTGTCGAGTGGTACTTGCGGAACCCGCACTGTTCACTGGCCAAAAGGCCGTCGGTTTCCAGCTTCCACATCAGACGGGAGTTGACCATCTTTTCCATCAGCTTACACAGGCAGCTGGTCAGAGCTATTGGGCGATAGTTTGATGGGTTGGTAGGGTCTTTCCAGGTTTGGGGATTGGAATGATCAGGGCTTTCCGCCAGGAGGGCGGGAAAAGCACCCTGTGGTCCAGATATGGTTATAGACTTTGAGAAGGGTCTGGAGACAGCTTTCTGGAAGGTGTTTCAAAACCTGATAATGAATGTCATCCAGACCAGGGGCAGAGTCATTGCAGGTTTGCAAAGCTGATTTTAGTTCGCTAATCGAGAAAGGCAGATTGTAAGCTTCAGAGTTGTCTGATGTGAAATTGTATGAAGATTTCTCTCTAATTTGCTTGTTTCTTAAAAAGGCTGCAGATTTATTTAAAGATGAGGAGTTCTGCTGGATGGTGGAGGCCAACAGATTGGCAACAGCTTGTTTGTCAGTGATCAAAGCATCGGCAAGTTTCAGGTGATGAATGGAGGGGTTGGTGTTCTTTCTTCCTTTGATTTTTCTGATGATGTTCCAAACTTTTTTCTTTGAAGTTTTAGATGTCAGTCGGAGCAGAAGTTTCTCCCAAGACCGACGTTTACTGATTTTGAAAGTATGTCTCGATTTAGCACGGAGTTTCTGATGGGCTCGGGCGTTAGGACCAGAGGGTCGTTGGTATACCTGACGCTGAGCCCGTTTACGTACTTTTGAGATTTGTTGGCAGTCAAAATTAAACCAGGGTGTCTTTTTGGCATTTGGGGTTTGTTTGAGGAAGTTGGAATGGAGGCCTTGGCGCATTTTATGAGGATATTGGAAACCGTTTCTGCGGGATCCGGACTTTGTAGAACTTCCTCTGTGAGTTCCCCACGGACAGTTCCTGCAAAAAGATCCCAGTTCGCCTTGTTGAAATTTAGATGTTCTGGAACAGTGCGGCTTTCAGTTATTTTTGGATTTTAGAAACAATTGGAAAATGGTCACTCCCATGCAGATCGTCAAGTGCCGACCACTCATAGTCCAGGACCAGCGAGGGGTCGCACACTGACAGATCCAAACATGAGAGAGCACCAGTAGCAGAGTGGAGGAAGGGTTGGAGATCCATCATTAAGACAACACAGGTCAAGCTCTGAGAAGACGTTTTCCAGAAGGAGACCTCTAGACGAAGTATCAACGCTACCCCCCAAAAGAGGATTGTGCCCATTGAAATCGCCCAACAGCAAAAAAGTCGTGGAAGCTCCTCAATCAGGCTGACCAGTTCTTGTCGACTGATGGATACAGAAGGAGGCAGATATAGACAACAAATAGTGACCGTTTTATGCAGAGAGACTCTGGCAGCTAAAGCTTGGAGGGGAGAACTGAGGTAGACAGGGCTAAACAGAAGAGATTTGTGGATAAGCAACGACACACCACCCGTCACTCCAACTGCAGAAGGCTGTGCTGGTTTAGAAAGAACATTAAAACCCCGATAAAAGAAAAAGATTTGTCAGAGCGTATCAGAGTCTCTTGAAGAGCTAAGACAGCAGCAGGTTTTAAATGTTGACAGAGGAGCTGCAGCTCTTCAAAATTAGAATTCAAACCTCGAATGTTCCAGTGAGATATTGAATCCATGAGGATGGAGAGATGGCAACAGACTTCTCAGTCCATTACTGTCTCATCATCATCCGACTGCAAAGGAGAATATGGATTGCGTGTTTCCAAACTTGAATGTCTTTTCTCTCTGGACTTTTTTTTTTTTTTCTTGGAAGCTCCGGAGGCAGATGATGGGCAATCCACCTCAATGACCTCTACACCAGAGGGCTTCCCTGGGATCGTGCCTTGATGAGGCACCGCTTGGGGGGCCCGCGAGTGCCCTGGGAGGAACAGGGGTTTTTTTGGGGGGAAGGGGAGCTGTCGAAGCAGAGAGTCTCCCAACCTGTGTCTGCTGGGCAGAATGGGAGGCAGCAGTTTTACGCCACCACCATGGGAGTTTATCACAGGGGGGGTAGCGGATTTCTTGCCTCCGCTGGGGGCAGATGGTTTCGATTGCAGAGTCTTGGAAAAACTAAAGGTGTCTGTCTGACAGGAGACAGATACTGTAGAAACTTGTTTCACAACCTGAGAGTAGGACTTGTTCGGATGCTGCGGACTGCCCAGAACCAACCTTTTTGCCTCGTGGAATGGAATCTTTCTTTCCGTCTTCACCCTTTGGATACTACTTTCCTGGCGCCAAACCGGACACTCTCGAGAGGAGGATGGGTGGCCGCCTCCGCAGTTTGCACAACGCGCCGGATGAACGCACGGCATCATCGTCGTGGCTCGGTTGGCAGCAGACGCCACAAATCTCCTCCCCAGAGCATCGATCCCGCACATGGCCAAACTTCTGGCACCGGAAACACGCATCGGGGATGGAACATACAGGCTAACCTTGACGTTCAAATAGCCCACCTTGATAGACTGTGGCAGCGAAGGGGTGCAGAAGGTCAGAAGAGGGTATTTTGGCACTCTTTCAGAACCCTTGCGAATTGTGACTCTTCGCACATCCATGACTCCCTGGATTTCAGTTCGAACCTTATCTCATCCTCCGATACTCCTTTCAAGTCTGGGCAGCGAATGACTCCCTTTGAAGAATTTAGGTTCTTGTGAGGCGACACTTTGATTTTTCGGTCAACAAGAGTTGTAGATTTCAGGAGCCGATCTGATTGACATTTTTGTACCACATTCCACCAGAAATGACCCATTTCTCAGACGTTTGATTGATTTTAGGTTTCCTGACAGACAACTGAAACCTTTCTGGATTGCAAAGGGGCTGAGTGCAGACAAAGGTTTGTCTTCATCAGCGCCCTCCACACCAACCACGAAGGCCAAGATCCAGACTCTGTTCGGATTTCTGAGTCCGAGTCAGAATCATGATCACCATCAGATCTCACTTTGTCTCTCTTTCTCCTTTTGGAAGGGAGTTTAGATATTGAGGCCATGGTATATGATTTAGGAATTCGTCCCTCCCCTACCCCTACCCACCCACCATCGAGTCCAACTTAGGGGCCAGGGCCAAGAAACTCTTTTCTTGGACCCCTTCCAGGTTTCAGGAGGGATATACAACAAAGCAGCGCCAACTTACCCTATCCCCCCCGATTATGCCCAGCTCCCGGGAACAGAGAACTGAGCACTGCAGGGGTTACCTTGGCCAGCTGGGGGGCTGCCCGTTTTGACCTAACCCCATGCAGGGGAAGCCGGTTGACACACACAGGCCCATGTGTGCCTCCTGTCTAGGAGAGGTCCGAGCCAAAGTAATGTGTTGAGGGCGCTGGCCCTCTCAATCACCAGGATCTCATCCCCCTCCGTCACAGGTCGCGCACCGCACGGCAAACGCGGCGGATCTTAAGAAGACCACAGAGAGAAAAGAGTGTGGGAAAGAAGACTTGATGGGGAGACGAAGATAGAAAAAGAGCCAAATAAGAAAGGCAGAAAACAAGAAAAGGAGAAAGGCGGTTACTATTAGTCAGGATCCTCACCCTTAGCCTGTCTGACATGGGAAGCCCTACCAGGGGCATCAACTCCTTACCACGTTGCGCTTAGGCCAGACAGCATCTTCGACTTTTCAGGCCTATAAGCATTTGAAAAAAAAACTAGCCTATCTTCAAGTATTGACTTCTACTACAGCTACTACCACTGCTGCCGTTGCTGCTGCTAATGCTAATGATAATGGTAGTATGAGTAGTAATTACTATACATGTGATGCTAATACAATCATCATTAGCTTTGGGTTTTTAGGTATATATATGATACATCAGGAAGACGTCTCAGTAACAAGACAACATCTTCCACATCTTCTTTACCACCATTTGAACTGCTATCATGTTTGCTGCATACAGAGAGAGAGAGAGAGAGAGAGAGAGAGGGAGAGAGAGAGAGAGAGAGAGAGAGAGAGAGAGACAAGCCGCAGATGACCGGCACTGAAAAACCTCACTATCAAATCAAGCTTTAGAGTTGACAGCTTTAATGTGAATTCTTCCTCTGCTCAGTGTCAAGACAGCGTCCCGTCCTTCATTGCAAGTCTTCTAAACACTTGACTGAATATTCAGCGCAAAAAATGGCAATAGTTTGCATAGTGATCCACTTCAGAAAAGAAAATAGAGAAGTTATTTGCGAATTTGCTTCCAGTAGAGACAAGGCGTTTTGGTTCGTTTAACATGCCCTGTTGGGGAGAGAGAGAGAGAGAGAGAGAGAGAGAGAGAGAGAGAGAGAGAGAGAGAGAGAGAGATCCATACAGAGAGCCAGACAGAGAGCCAAACTCACGGACCACTAAACAGACAAGAATACGGAGGCAGAGGTGAGCAGAACAGCACTGTGGCGTCACTAACAACCCCCTTTCCTGGAGTCACCTCCAAAGTTTGACATCTTTCGCACACTATCTTTTTCTGCTCGGGACCAAAGCGGTGTCATTTGCTTTACAGCAAATCCTCCTAACTCGCTGTTTTCCCTCGTTGCTTGATTAAACGCCTGGCGCTCAAACTGCCACAGAACGAGACTAAGGGGAAGTCTGATGGGATTTGGGGATG
>JADBJO010001997.1:92500-97500 GCA_016801955.1 Conus betulinus | reverse complement strand
AATCAAACCCCTCTCTCAAGTTTTCAGAAAAGTTCTGGCTTCTTTACGGCTCAGGAGAAAGGTCCAGTGACGGTGAGGAAAGACCCACTGACCACAGGGAAAGTCCTGTTGACAGTGGGAAAGACTACGACTTTGGATTCTCTCTTGAGGGCACATAAGACCGTATGGCGAAAGCTTGGCTGTGTCTGGAGTGGCTCTGTCTTCATCTGTCCGTGGACAGGGGTGGTTAGGTCTGTGGGGTGTGTTCGACAGCTGGAGGGTGGTATTTTTCGCTGGTACACCCATGGGGATGCTACTTTAAGGCTGTTATGAGATGCATCCTGTAGTCTGATTTGCCTCTGTTCAGAAGCGGTTATGTCCCTTGATATCTTAATGGAGTGTCCTGCGCGTGCCTGTACCATCGTCAACACAGCGCAGGTCTCCAAGGGTGGTACAGGACTGCTCTAAAGGCAGGCGAAGACAGTGCTTCTCTGGGTCCTCATTAGCACCTTTGGGTTTTTCTTTTTCTTCTAATTGAGAGAGAGAGAGAGAGAGATAGAGAGAGAGAGAGAGAGAGAGACAGAGAGAGACAGAGACAGTGACAGAGAGGCAGACAGCCAGCCAGATAGACAATAGAAACAAAGCACTGTTGTGTGTTCCAATCAAACCCCTCTCTCAAGTTATCTGCAAAGTTCTGGCTTCTTTAGGGCTCAGGATTACGGCAGTGCCCTGTACTGTACGCCAGATCTTCTCAGTACCGTATTCCCTTCTTCGCTTGACTGAATGACCACCGCCAACACTGCCGCAGAACAAGTCTAATGGCATTGTGGGATGTCCGATGGAAAAGCGATTTAGGCCGGGGAAGAAGACAGGATTGTCTGTTCATTTCACAACAGCTGGCATGCTAATCCACTTCAAAGAGGAAATCGGTGAATTTTACTCGCAGTTTTGTTCCCATCAAAACAAGTTATGTGGGTTTATATACTGTGTTGCACAGGGCTGGGGAGAGAGAGAGAGAGAGAGAGAGAGAGAGAGAGAGAGAGAGAGAGAGAGAGAGAGAGAGAGACACCCACATACACACACACACACACACACACACACACACACACACACACACACACACACACACACACACACACACTAAGGCAGTGGTAAACAGTCAGCGAACAAACACAACAGCATCGCTATCAAACCCCGGCCTCCAGTCACATCAAAAGTGTGACATTTGTCAGGGAAAGTGTTCTGCTCAAGATGAAGGTGGTGTCCCCTTTTTTCTCTCCTGGCCAATCCCGCTAACGCTGTTTTCCACTCTGCTTCTAGCTGACCGACTAACGCCAAAACCGTGTTGAAGATTACGTTGCTGTTTTGGATGTTTTGCATCTCCGTATGGTGACCAGTCTTTTTCTAGCTCTCCCATGTAGAAGTACAGAAACAAATGAGTTATGCAAGACCGTTGATGGCTTCGAATTTCTCTGTTTTACGAACCCCCTGCTGCGTGGTTTGTGTATATTCCAAAGTTTTCGGAACAAACTGCTCAAGAAAAAGGCTGAGCGGAAGTGTTAGGGGACTGTAGGTGTATGGGAAGAGAGAATTTCTCCGTTTCTTGTTTGTGGTTTTCAGGGTCATCCACTCCAGTGCCAGAATTGGTGGAATTAGCTGCAAATGTACTTGCCAAGGAGACTATATTCAGATTCTGAAATATGTGACGCATACAGGTCGTATGTCTTAGGATGAGAGAGCGTGTTGAAAGTTCTGCGCACATGCAATGTATGTATCTGCAGATGTTTGATCACGTTTGCATCACAGGCTATATCTGTACATTTTTGTGTGTGTATATAGGGAAAGAACTTGACACATATCAAACCAAACACAAACCAAACCAAACCAACACAAAACCTACGATCATTCCGAACTAAACAATCACGCGTATATTTGTAGGCCATGATTGTGTGTTTGTGTGAGCCTTGTGTTTCGTGTTGTTCATTTTAAAGAAATAGGCGTGTGTGTGTGTGTGTGTGTGTGTGTGTGTGTGTGTGTGTGTGTGTGTGTGTGTGTATACGCGCGCGCGTGCGTGTTTGTATGTGTGTGTGTGTGTGTGTGTGTGTGTGTGTGTGTGTGTGTGTGTGTGTGTGTGTGTGTGTGTGTGTGACCTCAATATTGAAAAGAGTATTATTACACACATAGTCTTAAAAACCGTCAGCAAATTCTCAACAAGATATGTTCGGCATTCACCATGCAGTCCTGTGGACATACGCACACACAAACGCACAGACCAGCCGTGTGGCAATCAATCCGTCACTTTGTCCCTGCTCCGCTGACCCAAAAAGTGAGGACCCAATGGAAGAAATAACTGCAGCAAACTGTTGGCGGTCACGCCAATGGGCATTTTGTCTCCCAGAGAGAAACATTCACTTCATTTCAATTGCCAGCAGGGTAGAAACCCGCCACTATCAGCGGACCGTTTTTATACCGGCACGAGTTGTGTCCCCTGGGGATGTGACTGCATTACTATTGTCTTTCTCTTGCACCTCTGCTTCGTCAGTGTCACTGTTCCGTTTGTTTGGTTTTCCATGTCTTCCCTCCCCTTCTTCTCTTCCTTTGATTTGCTTATTTGGTTCGATTTTTATGTCTGGTTTGTTCGTTTGTTTCCTGATGTCTTTCTTTCTTTTTCTTTCACGATTCTTGTAGTTCTCTTTTCTGTTGTGCCTTTCGGCTTAATTGGACATTTAAAAAAGTATTTTTTTCCCCCATTTTCTATGTGTTCGTTTTTCCTATTTTTTATTGATAGTTTTTTTTTGTTATTTTAAGTCATTTGTTATCTCAGTATTTCTGCTTTTGTTTCTATCTATTTATGTATTAAATAGCTGTAAAGTAAATTGTCTTCACGTACAAAAAAAAAGAAAAAAAGAAAAAAAAAAAAAAAAAAACGTTTGTTTGAAAACGTATGGCATATCATACTGTATGTAAAAACTACATCACACACACACACACACACACACACACACACACACACACACACACACACACACACACACACACACACACACACACACAGGCACGCACACACACACAAACACAAACACACACATTATCTATCCATCCATCCATCCATCCATCTCTCTGTCTCTGTCTCTCTGTCTCTCTCTCTCTCTCTATTTCTATCTGCCTGTCTGTTTGTCTGCCGTTTTTACTTTTTGCTTTTTTTGTTTATTTCTTTTTAAATTGCTTTTTAAAATGTTGGCTTTTGATGTACAAAGGCTGGTTGTTTTGCTATTGTAGCAGTTCCCGTGCACACTGTCGTCTGACTAATGTTCACTCTTTTTTGAAAGCCAGGTTTGAGGGAAATACGTGCTTTCTCTTTTTGATTTAAAAACTGCATTTGCTCTCTCTCTCTCTCTCTCTCTCTCTCTCTCTCTCTCTCTCTCTCTCTCTCTCTCTCTCTCTCTCTCTCTCTCCCCCCCCCCTTCCCACCCCCCACTCTCTCTCTCTCTGAGTACATTTGTGAAATGTATGTATTGAATACTGGTTGAAGATCTTGAAGCTACCCCAGTCCCGTTTGAGCAGGTATGCTTGTGAAATGATGCTTTTACAAATGAAAAAAAAAGGTAAAGAAAACTGGGCTCATAAAGTAAAGAAAGTTCTTTAGGAACAGGGTTTTGGAACGGCGTGGATGATCCAGGAAATAGGAAATGAGTAACAGTTCATTGCAGAATTTAAAGGCAAGCTTATTTGTTCTTTTAAACAGAACTGGCACTCAGATATGGAAAGTAAAGAAAAATGTCGCTGTGTTTTTTTTCATTTAAAAATATGTTTCATTCTGAAAAGTTTCTCAATGTCATAACAGATAGATGGCACAGAATAAATTACGCAAGATTCAGATCGAGAACTGTACGTTTTCAATGCGAACAAAATCTCCTTGTCCTGCAAGTAGACACATTATTGACGCCGAAGAACACCTTCTGTTCCACCGTACTGCATATAATGAAGCGCGGACATGTTGTTAATTTTTCCCGTTTAGACATAGCTAAAAGATGAGATGTCGCTGTCGTTCAGATGGCGGACCTGTAATTAAATCAGTTGCGAAATTCATCGCGGAAGCATTAAAAATTAAACAAATGATGGACAGTCAAATTTAAGGTAATGCATACAAGAGAGAAATAAATGACTAACATCATTCATCGCATGTATAGGAGTTCAGTAAGATACAATATCATCATTTGATTGAGTGGATGGTCGAGTCAGTCTTACAATCTCTCTCTCTCTCTCTCTCTCTCTCTCTCTCTCTCCTCTCTCTCTCTCTCTCTCTCTCTCTGTGTGTGTGTGTGTGTGTGTGTGTGTGTGTGTGTGTGTGTGTGTGAACCTTATTGTATACTCCTGTGTGCGAGGACATAGAAGATGTTACGATTTTATTTGTTTATGTTAACCTTTGATTCGATACATACTGGGAATACATGTGTACTATTTGTTTGCAAGGAAAGGAAGAGGTAATGTTATTTTGTTCTGTTGCCCCCTTCCCCCTTGTCAAAAGACCTCTTTCTAACTGCCAATGAAATATCAAAGTGCCAAAGTCTCTCTCTCTCTCTCTCTCTCTCTCTCTCTCTCTCTCTCTCTCTCTCTCTCATATTGTTTCTCCACTTTCTCCTCCTTCTCCTCCGCCTCTCTCCCTCAGTCGCTCTCCATCTCTTCCTCCTTCTTAACCTCCAACATTCTCTTCCTTAAGTTGCATATTGTTAATTTGCAGTTGGTATGTATTCATTGTCGTATATTACTTATTATGCAGTTTTTTGCGATGTTTTCTTTCATATATTTACAGACGTCTTTTTCTTCGTTTAAAGGCTGAATAAAATAAAAAGGCCACTGACTCTGTCATTATTCTTTATTTTCATTGAATCGTAAGCATACTTGTAATGCTGCGCCATAAAGGGTAAACGTTTTCCGCAGTTGAAAAGGGGATCAACATTTCTTGCAGACTTGTATCTGGTTCTGAGTGTTGGCTGGAAAGACTTACGATAATTTCTTCC
>JADBJO010001997.1:67500-72500 GCA_016801955.1 Conus betulinus | reverse complement strand
AATGACTCGTGAATGCCTTGTTACGTTGGCTTTTGAAAGATAATGTTATCTTTTATCTCAGGGGTTAAAAACCAGCTAACAGGGCCAATAGCGCAGTCAGATGGTATTAAATACGCGCCTAATGACTCGTGAATGCCTTGTTGCGTGGACTTAAAAAAGGTTAATGTTATTGGATAATTCAGGGGTTAAAAAATCAGCTAACAGGGCCAATGGCGCAGTCAGTCAGATGGCATTAAGTACGCCTAATGACTCGTGAATGCTTTGTTACGTTGACTTTTAAAAGGTTAATGCTATCTTTTAAAACAGGAGTTAAAAACTAGCTAACAGGGCCAATGGCGCAGTCAGATGGTATTGAATACGCCTAATGACTCGTGAATGTCTTGTTACGTGCAATTAAAAAAAAAGGTTAATGTTATCGTTTAAATCAGGGGTTAAAAACCAGCTAACAGGGCCAATGGCGCAGTCAGATGGTATTAAATACGCCTAATGACTCGTGAATGCCCTGTTAAGTGGACAGAGCTAATGCATAGGTTAGATGACCGTCGCCGGCTCAGGTCGGGTCACAGACTTCTAGAACCTTGGAGAACTGGCACCCTGTGCTGGCCCCGAGAGGAGTGGGGATCCAAAGATCCCAGGAGAGGGCGGGGTCGGCGGAACACACACACACACACACACACACACACACACACACACACGCGCGCGCGCGCGCGCGCCCCGCGCCCGCGCACATTACTCCTGCATAGGACTGCAGCTTAGAAATGTCATGAAGAAGTATACATGTAAACCATATGTAAATCTGAATTTTCCCTGGGGGGGGGGGGGGGGGGGGGGAGAGGGCTTTTTAGTTCGTGGGTTATTTGTGTTGTATTTGTTTTTTTTTTTTGCTTTGGTTGCTTTTTGCTTTTTTTTTTTGGGGGGGGGGGGGGAGGAGGTACGTGTTGACAGCCCTGGAAATGCTCTCTGTGGTCTGCTCGAGATGTACTGAAACAGACATTGTTCGTGCCCATCTCCGATATGGCCATCTCAGTTTGTTTCTGGTGATCCTTTTAGCTTTAAGTAATTCATTTCTCCTCGGAACACCAAACATTCTCCTCTGGGTGATTGTGGAGCCGGTATGCCAAGACCTCGTTATTTTTCGCCATATACCCTGAGGAGGTGGGTCTGACAAGACCTTCCTTCATTTGTGTGCAGCCATCCAAAGTCCGATGATGTCTGGTGCTGTTGTTTCCGTTTGTAAAAGTCGCTTTCCTCTTAAAACTGAAATCTATCGCACGCATGCGCGAGCGAGCGCGCGTGCACACACACACACACACACACACACACAACACACACATGCGCGCGCGCGCGCACACACACACACGCACGCACCAAGTATCCTAACCGTTTTCTTCGTTCTACGTGCTATGTTCACTTCTTGTGTGACATTTTTGCTTTAGGGATATCTTCCGTTTAGCTCCATGTACCATAAGTGCCCCCCCCCCCCCCCCCCCCCCCCCCCCCCCCCCCCGATTCACCGTTTTCTCCCCCCCCCCCCCCCCCCACATCGTTCACTTTTCTTTCATGGTAACCAAGTTTCTGCACCTGGATGAGTTAGCCTTTGTTTTCTGAGTTCTCAAGGCTTTGTGCTGTTCCCTCTTTCTAAGTGTAACCAAGGTGCAGCTCACCGTTATTTCGTTGCCGTTCTGGGAAACACTTCGCTTGTAATACCGCTCATAGTGTTCAACAGTTCATCACTGCCGCGATTTCTTTTGTGATACCGCTGGTAGTTATCCAAGAGTATGTCGTTGCTGGAGATTTCTGACGCATCCGTCAGCCTGGTATTAAAGCCGATTCAGTGTGGACCCTGTGCAGAAAAGTGTCACCTGAGCCAGGTTCGGTGTGAGGTCATGTTCAGGCTGAGTGTCGACACTCACCAAGGTGGTTGGGCAGACGGGGTAACCTGCAACAGGACGCCGGTCGGTGGGGGTGGGGGGTGGAGAGGAAGAGAGAGCGATGGTAGAGGGTTTATGCAACACAACACCGATACCATCAGAACATCAACACATCAGTGCGTGAAGTCCCAGGCGTATGTGAACTCGTCTTACAACGGCCTGGATGCTTTATCCTGAGCTTGCTATTTAATGGGGTGGGTATGGGTATTGACGAGAAAGGGTGGAGTGGGGTTCCTGGAGCAATTGTGCTGAATTACGTTGATTGAGAGAAACCTTGGCCCTTAAAAAAATTGATCCATGTGTGTTTGATGATGTCTGGCGACTCGATATTGACTGGTATTGTTTTTTTAAATGCTTATGGCTCTGATATGGTTCAAGTCTGATCCACTCAAAATATACAGTCCAGATCGATGCTGCATAAGCATCTCGCTTTCCCCCAGTTTCCCCTTAAGTAGGATTTTCTGATACTCATCACACCGTTTGTGTTACTTTCTTTCCTCTTGACTCTCGTTTGCATTCTTTCACACCAGGATAATGCAGTTTTCAGTCCAGTTTTTTCTCCACTCCGTACTTTTCAAGTTTACTCCTTGATGTTCTCCAGACACTCTTCACTTTGTCGTCTAAACATGTTGTGGACATGCTGGCAGGGCTGGACACACCACCACCAGTGTCCATCTCCGTCCAGTGGCACTTTCTCGCTTTTCCACTGCAGTTGTCTTCTTTTAATATTTCATGGGTTTTACATGAGGCCCTTCAGTTTCTCCCCCGTCCTTTCATTCTTTAGCTTTTCCATTACCGCCCATACCCGCCGTTGTCCATGATTCATATTTCCATATTCCCCATTCTTTACATCACATGTAGTGTTTTCCGACCATACCTCCAACCTGTGAAATCCTGTAGTCCCCCCTCTCTCCCCACTTTCATCCTTCTCTGCTTCAAACAGGTTCTGTTTAAGTTGCTACGAACTTACGGTATAATCATTTCCATCGCTACCCCTTCACTTCTCTTTCGGCGGCTTTGAACAGTAGGATGGATGTACCATATTCAACTCCATCCAGTTCTCCCCCTCCCTATCCTGCTCATCATTTCTCATTCTCATGTTCTTCTCCCCTCCATCATTCATGCTCTAAAACTTCTTTTCTCTTCCGGAGCATCATTCATCAGTTTCACGTGGTCTTCTCATCACATCTGTCGATCTTGATTCTTCTTTTCTTCACTCGACCGTCAATCATCCTTCTCGCCTTCTCCAGTTACGTTCCGCCTCTCAACAATCACTCTTATGTTCTCTTCTTTCTGCCCCCGTCTTACGCTCAGCAAATTTATGTAGCCTTCGTCTCCTCGCGTAAACCATTCGTTATTGACGCGTTCCCGTCTTATTCCGTCTCATTCTGTGCTGAGTGTGCGTGTGTGTGTTTCTCTGCTGCTGTTCTGTTTTCATTACGGCTATTCTGTTTTCATTACGGCTATACTCAGACGATGTACGATTTTCATGTATCCATGACTGCCACGTTTTTCCCCTCTTATCTCTCTTCTTTCATTCTCACCTTCTCCTGTTCTCTGTTTGCAAATAAGTTATCATTCCCTTGTTTCCTTGGTTTGATTCTGGCCATCACTGCACCATTCCCACGCTATCCAGTGTTGATTCGTCCATCGGTCTCACATTCCTCTCTTCTTTTCTTCTTCTTGTCCCGTTCTTCGTCGTTCTCACGTTATGTTCCCACCCACAATTCTGTCCGTCACCTTTCATACATCGTTTACAATGGTAACATTCTTCGTTTCACCTCTCGGTCATAGATACCGCTTCCTGTGTTCATCCCACTCCTCATTCCTGATTCTGACGCTTTAATCGTCTCGATCATTACGCGTCTCATGTTCTCCTCTCGTCCATTCTTCTATCAGTTTCGCGTTTGCCTATTTTCTTCCAGTCGGGGCCATATGCGCCATCCTCAATTTCTTGCCTTCTCATCCGAACTGCCCTTCATCACTCACACGTTAGTTAGTCTCCCCATTACTTTTTCATCACTTTCACCTTCTTCTCCCATCTTTTTTTTAATTCTGGCGTTCTCATTTTCTCCTTCTTTCACCATTCTTTAGTTTTTCTTCCGTCTTTTATTTACTCTTTTTCCTTCTCCTGCCGTCCCCCTTTCGTCATTCTCACGTTCTTTTTCACAATCATGTTTTAGTCTCGTCGATCATTCACCATATTTTCGTTCTTGTCAGTCAACCCTGATCTTCACGGTTTCTTGTTCTCATTGTGTCTGTTATTTATTTTTCCGTACTTCTTTCCTTCCATCGTCATATTTCCATTCTCCTCTTCTTGTTCTTCGTAATTCATTCCTTCCGTAACGTCTTCTGATTCTTCTAATGCCGTCTGTCATTCGCTTCTCCTCCAGTCGGTCAGTCACTGTGTTCACATTCTCCCAGTCAGTCAGTCATTGTGTTCACATTCTCCTCCAGTCGGTCAGTCACTGTGTTCACATTCTCCTCCAGTCAGTCAGTCATTGTGTTCACATTCTCCTCCAGTCAGTCAGTCATTGTGTTCACATTCTCCTCCAGTCAGTCAGTCATTGTGTTCACATTCTCCTCCAGTCAGTCAGTCATTGTGTTCACATTCTCCTCCAGTCAGTCAGTCAGTCACTGTGTTCAAATTCTCCACCAGTCAGTCAGTCAGTCATTGTGTTCACATTCTCCTCCAGTTAGTCAGTCATTGTGTTCACATTCTCCTAAAGTCAGTCAGTCATTGTGTTCACATTCTCCTCCAGTCAGTCGGTCATTGTGTTCACATTCTCCTCCAGTCAGTCAGTCATTGTGTTCACATTCTCATCCAGTCAGTCAGTCAGTCAGTCAGTCATTGTGTTCACATTCTCCTCCAGTCAGTCAGTCATTGTGTTCACATCTCCTCCAGTCAGTCAGTCACTGTGTTCAAATTCTCCTTCAGTCAGTCAGTCATTGTGTTCACATTTTCCTCCAGTCAGTCAGTCATTGTGTTCACATTCTCCTCCAGTCAGTCAGTCAGTCAGTCAGTCAGTCGGTCAGTCATTGTGTTCACATTCTCCTCCAGTCCAGTCA
>JADBJO010001997.1:62500-65000 GCA_016801955.1 Conus betulinus | reverse complement strand
TGGGAGGGCAGGAAGAAAAGGGTGGGAGAGGAGGGGGCATAACTCGGCATTTTCGCGGGACTGTTGAAATTGATGTTTTGGTGGAGGAACGACAGGACCGGGCAGAAGATGGGGATGGAAGGGTGTGGAGGAAGGGGTGGGAAATGTATGTATATGTAATTTTGAAATGAAATGTGTTTGTGCTGTTTGGACGAATTGTATCGCTTTGGGATGACCTTTGCTATATATGTCTAAACCTTATTTCTTGCAGTTGTTTTGTACGATACTGGGAACATAGTCGCGATGTTTTCTCTCTCTCTCTCTCTCTCTCTCTCTCTCTCTCTCTCTCTCTCTCTCTCTCTCTCTCTCTCTGTCTGTCTGTCTGTCTGTCTCAACCGGATAGATACATAAAACATGTACATGGAACAAAATGGGCTTGGACATGCGGGAGAGAAAACACCAATACTGATATTTTTTTTCTTTGGTAACATCGAGAATCCGACATTGTCGCTACAACATCGAGAATGAAATAACAAAACTTTATAACAATCACAAGACTGTTTTTAAATACTCACTAGACTAGAAATCGTACAGGCAATTTCGTACTGAGAACTTTATAATGACAGGAAAGAGAGAAGTCAACAATGTTGACAATCTGTGTTTGACCATGGGGTCAAATACAACAACAAACCTCCGTAATCACAGTCACCAGTCCCGTCCGATGAAAACTGACGTATCGGAAAGAAGTTTGTTTTTCAACCCTGCAAAGCTTACTGAATGAAACACAATCTACAGACAGTAGAGCTATTGAATTAGCTCTTGGCAATGCGGTCCACACAAATACACAGAACTCATATCATGAAGCTGGCTTAGTATCTTTTTCAGAATGAGGTAAGTTGTCAAACGCTAATTGCTTTCATTAGAAGTCTTTTGTCTAGAATTCGGAAACAAGCAGAGACTCTGGCAAGGATTGTGTGAAAAGAACTAGACACACGCTGTCTTCCTCCAGCCAGTTAGATATTATGCAAATTATTTTGACTAAAGATGTAGTTTTGTTCTTTCATTCGTCTCATCAGGTCCAACAGTGCCGGCCATGCCTCAGTGACAGAACCGACAGGTCAAATTTGATAATGATGATATTGTACTGACGACAGATGAAAACATAAACATTTTCATCATCTGAGAAAGACGAGAACATAGACACTTTTTTCATGTTAAAGCCATGTATCCAAATCGTTAAAAAAAATTTCACAGATTGCTCAATACTAGAATTGAACACTCGTTCGGGATTTTTGAAAATGATTTAAAAGTACAGTAATGATTTTGTCTTTGTATCACTAATACCAGCTTCTTTTTCTAGGTCCGTGTGAAGTCACTGGGGCATCGCATTGAATAATTGTTCACCAGATTCCTCCAATTCTGTCGGTTGTGTTCCGAGGCCTTGGGTTCTACAAATGGTTCCCTGTCCATTCTGCAATGTTGTCAGCCCAGTTTTTCTTTCTTCTTCCTTGGTCTCGCTCCTTCAACAGTTTCTTGGATGATTATTTTAGCGGGGCCGTTGAATCTTCATGACAATGCCAAGGTAGTTTCTTTGCTTTGCTACTGTCAGCAGATCTTCTTATGGCCCGATGTGCAGTTTCATGGTATGACACACGTGTTCGATGCTGATATAATCAGAATATCTGACGTATAAAATCAAGCAATGACACCTCACTTCTATGGTTGAGTTTGTTCTTCCAGGTCCGTGTCACGTACGCACACAGGGAAATGAAATACACCCGTGCATGCAGGAGCCACATGTGTGTTTCACCCAGATGACAGTCTTTCTCTGACAAGGTTCAGTCTGGACAGAGCCAGTGTCTTTGCTGCTCTTATGACGATATCTGATTTAAATTCCCCCATCGCTGTAAAAATAAATGCCAGATATATAAACTGTTAAACAGTTTCTAGCTTCTATCCATGGTTATATCAGTACTGGAGGTGGTGCTGTGGCTGGCCATTACCTTGGTCTTCTCGGTGTCGATATCCTTATTATGTCTTGTAGATGTTTCAGTCAGTGTTTTAACAAGCTTAGCGAGTTCTTGTTCAGTGCCCGTCAGGACATCGAAGTTACCTGCAAAGTGAAGGTTCGTGATAGTTCTCGCAGTACGAATTGTGCTAGCATGATCTTCAAGTGGGTCGTTCATGAAGCATTCCAGGACTATGGTTAAAAGTATTGGAAAGAAAAAGGGTCCCTGACGTATCCTCGTGATATGTGGGACCATTTCCCAGTCGCGCCCTTTGTGAGTACTGCACTGGTCTCTTGAAATATACTGATGGATGTTGTTGCTCAACTTTGTTCCGATGGCACATTTCTTCATAAGGGCCTGCAACACCTCGGGGCTGACTCTGTCAAACGCCTTTTTGCAGTCTGTGTGAAGACATGACAGAACTTCAGTTCGTGGAGTTGTTTTTGGCGAAGGTTTAAAGATTTGTTTGATAATACTTCAGCCTTTCAGATACAACGGTGTCTGTTTGAAAC
>JADBJO010001997.1:47500-57500 GCA_016801955.1 Conus betulinus | reverse complement strand
AGTCGGTCAGTCGTTCGTTCAGTTATTGATTCGCGCAGTCGGTCGTTCGTTCAGCCATTGATTCGTTCAGTCAGTCGTTCGGTCACTGATTCGTTGAGTCGATCAATTGGTCGTTCAGTCTTTGCTTTGTTCAGTCGGTCAGTCGCTCGTTCACTCATTATTATACGTTCAATCGGCGGGCCAACGGTGAGGCCCAGATGCAGGGCGTGACATGTACACAGGGCGCAGATGTCGGTCGTGACAAGGGATGGGCGTACGTGGAAAAGGGGGTGGGGGGGGGGATGAGGAGAGACGATGACAGGCTGTGACGTACAGGGATACGTGGGACGCAGATGCAGAGTATGTCATGGGTACAGGGGCGGGATGCAGCGAATAACATGGTTGCGGGTGAGAAAAGACGGGGGATACAGTGTATGACATTGGAAGGGGGGGGGGGGGGGCTAGCGGCGGTCGCGGTTGCTGATCGTAACAGGGGGGAGGGGAAGGAGGGGGGGTACAGGGGATGTGGATACAGAGAGTAACATGGGTGGGGGGGGGGGGGGGGGGGGGAGTTCAGGGAGCACGGATTTGAGAGCTTGACGTGGTAGAAGGGGGTGCGGATTTCACGTCATGACATGGGTTGGGGGTACGAAAGGTGGGGGGGAAGGCGGCGGGCGGGCGGGCAGGCGGGCGGGATGCCAAGAATTCAGGGCGGGACATGAGTGGGAATATAGGGGGATGGGTGTGTGTGTGTGTGTGTGTGTGTGTGTGTGTGTGTGCAGATTTCTGAGCCTGGAGTGAGTGGGGGGTGGGTGTGAAGAACATGGCGTGGATGGGCATATTGGGGTAAGATGTGCTGCAAATACAGGGCGTGACATGAGTGGGCGTATTGGGGCACAGGGGTCAGGATGAAGGGCTTGATGTGGAAGGGCGTATTGGGGCACAGGGGTCAGGATGAAGGGCTTGATGTGGAAGGGCGTATTGGGGCACAGGGGTCAGGATGAAGGGCTTGATGGGAAGGGCGTATTGGGGCACAGGGGTCAGGATGAAGGGCTTGATGTGGAAGGGCGTATTGGGGCACAGGGGTCAGGATGAAGGGCTTGATGTGGAAGGGCGTATTGGGGCACAGGGGTCAGATGAAGGGCTTGATGTGGAAGGGCGTATTGGGGCACAGGGGTCAGGATGAGGGGCTTGATGTGGAAGGGCGTTTTGGGGCAGAGGGGCGAGGATGAAAAAGTGCGACATAGGTGGGCGTATTGGGGTAGAGGGGGCGCGCATGAAGGGCGTGATATGAGTGAGCGCATTAGGCAGAAGGGGCACGGATGAAGGACTTGAGGTTGACGTTTTACTGAAGCAAAGAGGGCGTGGATGAAGGGCGTGACATGGTGGGCGTATGGGGCAGATGGATGAAGTACCTGAGGCGCAGATGAAGGGTATGACATGCGTGTTTGATTGGGGCTGAGGGGGCATGAATAAAGGGCGTGACGTGGATGTCTTACTTGGGCAGAGGGGCGGAAGAGGGGTGTGACATGGATGTCTTATTGGGGAGGAGGGGGTGGAAGAGGGGCGTGACATGGATGTCTTATTTGGGCAGAGGGGTGGGAGAGGGGCGTGACATGTCTTATTCGGGCAGAGGAGGGGTGGAGAGAGGGGGCGTGACATGGATTCTGATTTGGCAGAAGAGGGGCATGACATGGATGTCTTATAGCAGAAGGGCGTGACATGGAGATCTTATTGAGGCAGAGGGGTGGGAGAGGGGCGTGACATGGATGTCTTATTGGGGCAGAGGGATGGGAGAGGGGCGTGACATGGATGTCTTATTGGGGCAGAGGGGTGGAAGATCGGTGTGACATGAATGTCTTATTGGGGCAGTGGACCGTGACATGGATGTCTTATTGGGGCATAGGGGTGGGAGAGGGGCGTGACATGGATGTCTTATTGGGGCAGAGGGGTGGGAGAGGGGCGTGACATGGATGTCTTATTGGCCAGAGGGGTGGGAGAGGGGGCGTGACATGGATGTCTTATTGGGGCAGTGGGCCGTGACATGGATGTTTTATTGTGGCAGAGGGGTGGAAGAGGGGCGTGACATGGATGTCTTATTGGCCAGAGGGGTGGGAGAGGGGCATGACATGGATGACTTATCAGGGCAGAGGGGTGGAAGAGGGGTGTGACATGGATGTCTTATTGGGGCAGAGGGGTGGGTAGAGGGGCTTGACATGGATTTCTTATTGGGGCAGAGGGGTGGGAGAGGGGCGTGACATGGATGTCTTATTGGGGCAGAGGGGTGGGAGAGGGGCGTGACGTGGATGTCTTATGGGGGGCAGAGGGGTGGGAGAGGGGCGTGACATGGATTTCTTATTGGGGCAGAGGGGTGGAAGAGGGGCGTGACATGGATGCCCTATTGGGGCAGAGGGGTGGGAGAGGGGCGTGACATGGATGTCTTATTGGGGTGTAGGGGTAGAAGAGGGGCGTGACATGGATGTCTTATTGGAGCAGAGGGGTGGAAGAGGGGCGTGACATGGATGCCCTATTGGGGCAGAGGGGTGGAAGAGGGGCGTGACATGGATGTCTTATTGGGGCAGAGGGGTGGAAGATCGGTGTGACATGGATGTCTTATTGGGGTAGAAGGGCAGATGAGGGGCATGACATGGATGACTTATTGGGGCAGACGGGCAGAAGAGGGGTGTGACATGGATGTCATATTGAGGCAGAAGGGCGGAAGACGGGCGTGACGTTGATGCCTTATTGGGGCAGAGGGCGGAATAGGGGTGTGACATGGATGTCTTATTGGGGCAGAGGGGCGTGACATGGAGATCTTGTTGGGCCAGAAGGGTGGGAGAGGGGCGTGACATGGATGTCTTATTGGGGCAGAGGAATGGGAGGGGGGCGTGACGTGGATGTCTTATTGGGGCAGAGGAATGGGAGAGGGCCGTGACGTGGATGTCTTATTGGGGCAGAGGAATGGGAGAGGGCGTGACATGGATGTCTTATTGGGGCAGAGGAATGGGAGAGGGGCGTGACATGGATGTCTTATTGGGGCAGAGGAATGGGAGAGGGGCGTGACATGGATGTCTTATTGGGGCAGAGGAATGGGAGAGGGGCGTGACATGGATGTCTTATTGGGGCAGAGGAATGGGAGAGGGGCGTGACATGGATGTCTTATTGGGGCAGAGGAATGGGAGAGGGGCGTGACATGGATGTCTTATTGGGGCAGAGGGGTGGGAGAGGGGCGTGACATGGATGTCTTATTGGGGCAGAGGAATGGGAGAGGGGGCGTGACATGGATGTCTTATTGGGGCAGAGGAATGGAGGAATGGGAGAGGGGCGTGACATGGATGTCTTATTGGGGAAGAGGGGTGGGAGAGGGGGCGTGACATGGATGTCTTATTGGGGCAGAGGAATGGGAGAGGGGCGTGACATGGATGTCTTATTGGGGCAGAGGAATGGGAGAGGGGCGTGACGTGGGGATGTCTTATTGGGGAAGAGGAATGGGAGAGGGGCGTGACGTGGATGTCTTATTATGGGGAGAGGAGTGAGTGGGAGAGGGGGTGACATGGATGTCTTATTGGGGAAGAGGGGTGGGAGAGGGGCGTGACATGGATGTCTTATTGGGGCAGAGGAATGGGAGAGGGGGGCGTGACATGGATGTCTTATTGGGGCAGAGGAGTGGGAGAGGGGCGTGACATGGATGTCTTATTGGAGCAGAGGGGGTGGGAGAGGGGCGTGACATGGATGTCTTATTGGGGCAGAGGGGTGGGAGAGGGGCATGACATGGATGTCTTATTGGGGCATAGGGGAGGAAGAGGGCGTGACATGGATGTCTTATTGGGGCAGAGGGGTGGGAGAGGGGCGTGACATGGATGTCTCATTGGGGCAGATGGGCGTGACGTGTATGTCTTATTGAGGCAGAGGGGTGGGAGAGGGGCGTGACATGGATGTCTTATTGGGGCAGAGGGGTGGGAGAGGGGCGTAACATGGATGTCTTATTGGGGCAGTGGGCCATGACATGTATGTCTTATTGGGGCAGAGGGGTGGGAGAGGGGCGTGACATGGATGTCTTATTGGGGCAGAGGGGTGGGAGAGGGGGGCGTGACATGGATGTCTTATTGGGGCATAGGGGTGGGAGAGGGGCGTGACATGGATGTCTTATTGGGGCAGAGGAATGGGAGAGGGGCGTGACATGGATGTCTTACTGGGGCAGAGGGGTGGGAGAGGGGCGTGACATGGATGTCTTATTGGGGCAGAGGGGTGGGAGAGAGGGGCGTGACATTGATGTCTTATTGGGGCAGAGCGGCGGAAGAGGGGCATGACATTGATTCTGATTAGGGCAAAAGAGGGGCGTGACATGGATCTTGTTGGAGCAGAGGGACGCAAGAAGGGCGTGACATGGATGTCTTATTGGGGCAGAGGGGTGGGAGAGGGGCGTGACATGGATGTCTCATTGGGGCAGAGGGGTGGGAGGGGGGCGTGACATGGATGTCTTGTTGGAGCAGAGGGACGCAAGAAGGGCGTGACATGGATGTCATATTGAGGCAGAGTGGTGGGAGAGGGGTGTGACATGGATGGTGTATTGGGACAGAGGGATGGGAGAGGGGAGGGACATGAATGTCTTATTGGGACAGAGGGGCGTGACATGGATGTCTTATTGGGGCACAGGGGACGGGGATGAAGGTCAAGACGTGGGTGTTTCATTGGGGCGGTGGGGGTAGCAGATACAGTGCGTGACATGGGTGGGCGATTTGAAGAGGGGTGGGGGGAGGGGGAACGGATGCAGAGGATGTAGGTGGGACGTCGATGGGAGTCCAGGGTGCACAGATTTGGGGGTTTACAGGTTGGGGGGTGAGGACGGTTACATGATGTTACATGGATGGACGAACGGGAGGGTGGGGGTGGGGGTAGGGAGGGAGGAGAGGCACAGACTCGGGGCTCGACTTGTATAGGCATGCATATGTGGGAGGTTTTGGGGAGGAACGAATGCCAAGGCATGACGTCTGGGGGCACGGGGAACGGGTATGCAGAGTATGCCATGCGCAGGGCGTCGTGAATGCAGGGTGTGAGTTGGATGGAGGTAAGGGGGTCCTAGATGCAGTGTACGACATAATGGCGTGTATGGAGGACGCCGATACAGCGCACGGTATTGGTTGGATGTGGGCAGTCGCAAAAGGACGTGACATGGGTGGTGGTGGTGGGGGGGGGGGGGGGGACGTGGGAAGTTGAGGTGCGAATACAGGGCATGACATGGGTGGGGGGGCAGGGAGAGGGGGGCGTAGATGCTGGGCGTAACATGGGTCGGGATACAGGGGGCGCAGATACAGGGTGTGATACGACATAGGTGGGGGTAGGGAAGGGAAGGCGTGATATAGGTGGGCGCACAGGGTGCATAGATTTCAGAGCGTGATATGAGTGGGGGAACAGGGAGTGAAGATTTAGGGGCATGAAAATGGGGGTGGGGGAGGGGGGGAGGGTGGGCGTGTTGGGGCAGATGTGGCACAGATACAAGTCGAGCTAGACAAACGTGGGCGTATTGGGGCAGAGGGGTCGTGGATGAATAACATGGCATAAGTAGGCGCATTAGGGCATATCTGCTGCAGATACGGGCATTACATGAGCGGGCGTAGTGGAGCAGAAGGGGCGCGGATGAAGGACGTGACGTGGGTGGGCGTAGTGGGGCAGGGGGCGAGGATGAAGGACGTGACGTGGGTGGTCGTAGTGGGGCACAGGGGGCGAGAGGATGAAGGACGTGACGTGGGTGGTCGTAGTGGGGCACAGGGGAAGCGGATGAAGGACGTGACGTGGGTGGGCGTAGTGTGGGACAGAGGGGGCGCGGATGAAGGGCGTGAAATGGGTGTCTTAGTGGGGCAGAAGGGTGGGGGTCGCTGGAGGCGGTGGATGAAGGATGTGACATGGTGGGTATTTTACTGGGGCAAATGGGGCACGGATGAAGGTGTGTACATGATAAGAGTATTAGGACAGAGAGGGCGCGGGTGACTGACGGGACACGGGTGTGCGAATTGGGGAAGAAGGAGCGGAGATAAAGGGCATGATGTGGGCGTTTTATTGGGGCTAAGAGGGTGCAGATACGGGCAGGACATGGGTGGGCGAACTGGATGGGGGAGCGGATGCACATGGGTGAGCGTAACTGGGAGGAGGACGGGTGTAGGATGGGCGTGAAATGGGTGGGTATATGGGGGAGGGGAGGGGAAAACGCTGATGCGCGTGACAAGGATGACAAGAGAGTAGAGGCACGGACGCAGGGTGCGACTTGTCTAGGCATATGTAGGAGGGGGATGGGAAAGAGTGAAAGCAGGATATGACATGTCGGGATACAGAGACCTTGACTGCAATGTAAGCCATAGGTACAGCCTTGTGGATGCATGAGCGTGATTTGGATGGGGGTAAGAGGGTGTGTGGAGGCTGGCTCTGACATGGATGAGGGCATGGATGGGGAGGCAACATGGGGGTGTGTGCGCTGGGTCTAACATGGATGGAGATGCAGGAGACGCGGACACAGGGTGTGACATTGGTGGGAGTGCAGATTTTGGAGCTTCACATCGTCAGGGGTGGAGGGTAGGGATTTCAGATCATCATGTAGGTTGAGGTACAGGGAAAGGGTGGGGGTGGGGGTCGCTTTGATTTCAGGGCATGACATGGGTGGAACTATGGTTGGTGGGGTTTTCAGCGCCTGACATGAGTGGGGCAATGGAAGGGACGGGGGAGGCTGTTTTCAGGGCAAGACATGAGTGGGGTAGTGGAAGGGACGGGGGAGACTATTTTCAGGGCAAGACATGAGTGGGGTTGTGGAAGGGTTGGGGGGAGACTGTTTTCAGGGCAAGACATGAGTGGGGTTGTGGAAGGGTTGGGGGGAGACTGTTTTTCAGGGCAAGACATGAGCGGGGCACTGGAAGGGTTGGGGGAGACTGTTTTCAGGGCAACACATGAGTGGGGCACTGGAAGGGTTGGGGGAGACTTTTCAGGGCAAGACATGAGTGGGGCACTGGAAGGGTTGGGGGAGACTGTTTTCAGGGCAAGACATGAGTGGAGTCGTGGAAGAGTTGGGGGAGACACTGTATGTGTGTGTGACATTAGTCTGGATGCTTTCCTAGTCATGATATGAGACTAAAGAGGCAGGGAAAAGACAATTGCACGACTCATGGGTTTTTCCAGGTAAAATGCACGTATGTGACTGGACCAAAATAGATATGAATCAGCATTGATAGTTACAGAAGAATAAACATTGATTTTTGACGGACGGTTGGGCAAAGTTGTAAAACTCTGGAAGAACAAGCGTTATTAAATGTTTGCATAGTTGCAATATCATTTCAAAGATTGTAATTGGATTTGCTCTCAAAAGTCAGCCCAAAAGGAACGTGAAGTAGTTTTTTGTTACGGTATACATATGAAGAAGTATACAATTGTGAGTTCCTAACTTTAAGAAGCGTCTCGCCATATTCTTAGGACACATCATCATCATCTACCTCTCTGTCTACGCCGTCATTCCATTAGTGTTAGCCTGACATTGATCTCCAGCCATTTTACTTCATTCCTTTCATTCTTTTTTGTGCTTCCATCCAATCATTCTCCTTGCTATCGCATTCCGATAATGTTGAGACCACCGACACGCAGTGTGTGAAAAGACTCTCTGAAAGTAAAGCAGATTGCTGTGAAAAAGCGCTGGGATCAGACAAGGTAAATGAAACAGGCTTTATGACGTTCTAATATCTAACGCACCGCCTGTGCTTACAGCAATGCCAAACTGCCAATACCCTTATGGTTCTGAAAATGCTGTGGTGCTGGATTTAAGTAGCCGTGGAGCTAGATGCTAGTCTACATTGGGTAGCATGTCACCGTTAAGTAGATGTGGTGTTGGCGAAATTTCATGTACACTGGCAACATCGAGTAGCATGTCACATTAAAAGTAGCCAATCACACAAAAAAGGTGTAGTAGCCGGTCGCCTTGTTGGTAGTCAGTCACACAGTATGCAGCCAGTCATTGAGGGATGGCTACCTGAAACCCAGTAAGGTAGCCAAAACAATGGTAAAAAGGGTACCCACCACCACCACCACCACCACCACTACCACCACCACCACCATTTTACAGTATGTGTTAAGACAGCAGAGCTGTCGATCCAAAAGTTCAAGTTGTCCTTTTGATAAGTGCTGGCCACCATCCAAACCCTGACGCCAGAACTGGGTATTTCCGATGTGAGTCATCAAGATCAAGAACTCGCCAACCCTGCACCACGGTCAATGCACACTGTGAAGGAAGTGACCAGGTAGTGAGAGTCTGTCGATTGCCGTCATCGGATAGTCCACCTTCCTAGTTGACTGTCGGTCGAAAAACCTAACGTTGGAAGGTCCCGATATTGGAGTTTTGAGATCACGAGCGTTTTATGGTGCTTTGAGGCTGGCTCAGACTGCATTCTGAAAGTGCAAATTCCAAGCATTATCTACAGCTTTGTAGTCTATGAAGAGAGGGGTTTGGATACACGATCTGAGTGATCAAAGCAGAGGGAAAATATACACCGCCATTCGGGTCATTGAAACAGATGCCTAAAGAGCACCATTAGTTTTGTTTAGCTCAGGCGTTCGAATTTCTCGTAGTGTCGGATTTGTACTACTTGAAAACCCTCTCTGTCCGCCCAGTTGTACCTGATTGAGTTCAGGGATGATTAACTCGGTGGAAGGGGAGCATTTGGCTCTGCCTTCCACAATGCCGTGCTGTAGATATAGTATGCCTCGAACAATGGTCTGTCCCTTCTTAGGCTATGAGACTTAAACATCTAAGGACGTATCGTCTGTACATTGTGAAAGTATAGATTCTTCTCAGACTTCCAGTTATTTGCTCTTACCAAATTGTTATAAAAAATTGTTTTCAGTATATTCCTTTTTTTTGTTTTGGAAAGATATTTTGTATAGATCTGCCTCAAATGAGGTGTATTGGATATTGTCGTACAATGTTCATGTACCGATAAACGGAGCCGGAATAGCTCAGTTGGTAGAGCGCCGGACTCGTAATCTTGGTGATCCTGGGGTTGCGGGTTCGAACCTCCACCGGGGCGTTTCGGTACAGGGGGATTTTTCTCTCGGAGTTAACATTAGTTCTGACTCCATTTCCCAGACAGTCCTTCGAATGAGACTATAAACCGAGGTTCCGTGTGTGAACGCAAGCATAACATCTTGCACACACGTAAAATCTCATCACCAACTTTCGGAAGAGTAGGCCAGTTTGGCCGTTTGTATTGATGACACGTTACACATAACATGCACCCTGTGTGACAAATAGAAAGAATGAAGGAAGTAAGGAAAACGAATGACCGATATGAACGATACTGACTGGATGACACGGGAAACGACTGAATGAAGCGCCAGCTGGCAGCTCTTCAGTCGGCACTACCCAGGTAGGCAGCCCGTTGTGTAAACGAGTGTGGATTGTAAAGCGCCTAGAGCTTGGTCTCTAGCCGAGAATAGGCGGTATATAAGTATTCATTATTGTTATCAAACCATCTCAACATGAGATTCTGAACTAAATTTCTTTTTTGTGATTGTATGGCACTTCACATGCTATAAAGAAATATGAAGCATTTTTTCCATCCATATGCTACGTATAAACAGACACTGAAAAGATTGGGCTTTACTTTAAGATTTTGAGATCACTGAAGATTTTGAGAGAGAGAGAGAGGGAGAGAGAGAGAGAGAGAGAGAGAGAGAGAGAGAGAGAGAGAGAGAGAGAGAGAGAGAGAGAGAGAGAGAGAGACGCCCGAGCTAAACAAAACTAATGGTGCTCTTTAGGCATCTGTTTCAATGACCAGAATGGCGGTGTGTGTTTTCCCTCTGCTTTGATCAGCTCAGAGAGAGAGAGAGAGAGAGAGAGAGAGAGAGAGAGAGAGAGAGAGAGAGAGAGAGCAGAGAGAGTTGCATGGCGTTGCATGATTATTCATTTCATCTTGCAACTGGCTTCATGATCTTTACATGGTATACGCAAGCTCTTGTTTGTTCAAAGTTGAGTCCAATTAAAAAAAAA
>JADBJO010001997.1:37500-42500 GCA_016801955.1 Conus betulinus | reverse complement strand
TATACCTCTGACACTCGCGGCTGTCAAAAGGTTGAAATTACTCGCAAACTGTTGAATACGCTTTTTCGGTGGTATTAAAAATTCTTGGAAAAACTGGGGATCGCGGGCACGCCTCTGTGTGTGTGTGTGTGTGTGTGTGTGTGTGTGTGTGTGTGTGTGTGTGTGTGTGTGTGTGTGTGCGTATGTCTTTCTTTCATTCTATCCTACGGGATCTGTGTTTTACAACGCGCACGCGTGCACACACACACACACACACACACACACACACACACACACACACACACACACACCCCCCCCCCCCCCCCACACACACACACCATATCTCATCAGTTAACAAGGGCATGCTTTTAGTGTATAGTCAACTTTGGGCCTGTCTGTGAATTTGGCAGATTGCCCAGATCCACTGTGTAGGGAAGCGCGATTTGTTCCTATCTCTGTGGAGTCCATCATTTGTTGTCGATTGCTAAAAGAGAAGATGTAAGGCAAACCTATTTGTTCACATTCAGCGTACAGAACGGATTCCCTTTGAGAGTATGTACATTGTCTATACTATTGCTCCAGTTGATAAACAGCTTTTAGCTAAGATAATCTGCAAACTTCAAGCAAAAATCTTTTATCATACCTTGCTACAGATTGGAATCTAAAGGACTATTTTTTTTTCATTACCATCAGGCCTCTTCGATAGATCGCAAATGTTTGAGAGGGTTGTTTTGAAGAACGGATGATGTTTTCCCTCACAACCCATTACAGTCCACGACACCGCACCTCGAGCTGAAGGCAGTGATAATCAATCACTTTCCCGGTTCGCCAAATGTGGTGCGAGCAGACTTCAGGTTGACCAAGTAATGAACGCTGCTGGAGACGAAACAGATGATCGGATAAAAGAGTACTGTGACCTTTATCCCAATCCACAACAAAGAAGATGAGCGAAGTTTCGACAGACAGCCTGTCTTCAGACGTCATGAACACCAGACATGAAAAGGCACAACTCAAAACTCCCTAGACTGCTGTCGGCATCTGAACGCTATTGGAATCAGTCCACTTCCTTCCCTTTATCTAAACTTCTGACTTTTGCTTTGCCTTTCAACAGTCATGCGTTCACCTACTTACAGAAAGATGTGACAGCTGAAAGGGTTAGACGCTGGTGAATTGTAAGCGTACTTGTTGGTGAGTCCGCCAAGAAATCAAGGACAACTAAGTTACAACCGAACTGCTTTGTCTTGTAACTGTTTGTTCGTGTTTTCAGCGGACTCACTCAGAACTGTTCTTCAGATGTGTTTCAGTTTCCGCCTGCAGTCACCTTCTGTTGAACCTGCAGGCTGGTGTCCTGAAAGACAATTCCTTTAAGCTTGAATTCTGCTTTGTTCTCTCTATCCAGGACACCATACATATTACCGTCCTCTGATTGGTCAAAAGAATTTGTTTCTAATTCTATGTTCCGCTCTTTTTCTGTTTATCGAGTGCACCATACATAATAAGTCTCATGACTTGTCTAAAGAACTCTTTTCTTATCCTGAGTACCATTCTTTTCTTTCCATGCACTATACCATCCATAATAAGGTCCTCTGATGGGTCAAAAGAAATCAATTCTAATCCTGTGTACTGCTCTTTTTCTGTCTGGTGCACCATACATGTTATGTTCCTCTGATTGGTGAGAACAATCTTTTCTGAACCCATGTTTTGTGCTTTTTGTTCCCGTCTATTAGGGCATCATCTATAGTAAAAAAAAAAAACCTCTGCCTTGTCAAAACATTTTTTTTTCTTATCCAAGGTATGGCTGTTCTTCTTTCTATCCAGTGCTCCATTCGTAATAATCTCCTACGATCGGTCAATAGAAAGCTTTTCAGATCTGTGTATAGCTCTTTATCTAGTGCACCCTACATTAGAAGGCCGCCCTATTGGTCAAAAGAAATCTTTTCTAATCCTGTGCACCGCTCTTTTTTTCTCCATTCTGTGCAGCATTTATAATAATGACCTTTGATTGGTCCAAAGAAATGTTTTCTAAATGATATGTCTGGCTCCTTTTCTCTATCCAGTACACCATACACACTAACGTCTCCTGACTGGTCAAAACATATCTTTTTAATCCTGTGTAGCTCCTTTCTGTCTCTCTGTCTAGTGCACCACGTTATATCAGAGCCCTCTGGTCAAGAGAAATCTGTTCTGTGTATCGTTCTTTTTCTCTCTATCCACTGTGCCATCCATGAAACGTTTCCCCCGACTGGTGAAAAGAAATCTTATCCAACCCAACGCATTGCCCTTTCTTTTTTAATTAATGCACAACACATAAGTTTCTTTGAGTGATCAACAGAATGAATACCTTTTCTAATTCTATAAACCTTGCTTCTTCACTCTATTAGTACATTGCCCATAGTAAGATCCTTTTACAGGTCAAAGGAAATCTTTTCGAATCCTAAGTACCACTTTTTTTCTTTCTATGTAGAGCTCCATACATAATAATATCCTCTGGTCAATATACATATTTTTTCTGTTCTAATCATGTATACGGCACTTTTTTTCCTCTTTGCTGTGCACTATACATAATAGGGCCTTCTTACTGGTCAAAGATAAGTCTCTTCTAATCCTGTCTTTTTCACTCTATACAGTGCACCATACATATCACTGACCTGTAATGGGTAAAAAAAATGTTTTCTAGTTCTATGAACAGCTTCTTTTCTCTATTCAGGGGACCCTACAAAGTAAGGTCTACTGACTTGGCTTTACTCTGTGCGTCATGCTCACAATTCCAATACCTATTTGTACAGCATTAAAAAAGGTGCGCATATATTTCTTTCTCCCTGAAAACACGAAATATATTTCAATGCGACTCGGCACGGGGACACGGTTGTTTAAATGTTGACGTCAGCCCTCTCTCTCTCTCTCTCTCTCTGTGTGTGTGTGTGTGTGTGGGGGGGGGGGGGGGGGGGTCAGACCTATGACTCACACCGGGGGCCATTGATCCAGCCCGGGCCGATCGGAGTGGTGTTGGTAGCACCACTCTTTATTTACCGCCCCCACCAGACAGACAGTCAGGCACGCGCACGTCGATAGTCTAGGACTAAATCCAGTCCTTTTCTTTCTCCTTCTCCACCCTAAAATGGTTGAAAAAGAACAGAACGGAAAAGAAAGAGAAAAAAACGAAAGGAAAAAAAAAAAGAAAAGAAAAGAAAGAAGGAAACAAAGAAAAAGGAGAGAAAAGAAAAGAAAGCCCCCCCCCCCCCCCCCCCACCCCCCCCCCCCCCCCCCCCGCCCCCGTGGCTGCAAAACCTAATCGATAACATCCTTAGCAGTCAAGAAAGTCTCGTACAGTGACTATGGGGTATTAACACCTTAAAGACGGGGGGTTTCTTTCTATGGTACAGTGCTTGTGTCAAAAAGAGAAGTATGTTAACTTTGACAGGAAATCTGAAACATAGGTGAAACTATTTTGAAAAGGTTTTCCATGATTTTTTAGAGCATAAATTCCATTTACATGCAAACGCACTCGGTGAAATGAAATTGGCTTTTCACTGAATGAAATGCCGTGAGAACGGTGGGCATACAGAACATAATCTTGGGCATACAGACCATGATCTTGGGCATGCACAACACAATCTTTTCCCTGTAGGTTTCATGTATACTTCAACAGAGTCAGAGTAATAATTCAACTGGCTTCTCTTCTTCATCAGTTTTCAGTGCTTTGGAGCTATCAAGGGTGAAGATAATTCGAAGGTTACAAAGTATTCCACAGTATACATGGATGCGAACGTTGTGTTAAAGTCCCTTGGCTCAGTTTCGGAATCTTTAGTAAGAAGGCACGTGTCGATATAGACATCATATTATATTATAATGAATACTTGTATAGCGCCTATTCTCTGCTAGAGACCAAGCTCTCAGCGCTTTACATCCACTCTCTTTACACAACGGGCTGCTTACCTGGGTAGTGCCGACTGAAGATCTGCCAGCTGGTGCTTCATTCAGTTGTTTTCCCGTGTCATCCAGTCAGTATCGTTCACTCAATTTCCTGACTTCCTTCATTCTTTTCCATTTCTCACGCAGGGTGCATGCTATGTGTAACGTGTCATACATACCAACAGCCAAACTGGCCTTCTCTTCTGAAAGTTGGTGATAGGATTTTACGTGTATGCAAGATGTTAAGTGTGCGTTCACACACGGAACCTCGGTTTATGGTCTCATTCGAAGGACCGAGACTAATTATGCAAGTAAGGACTGTGGGACCCAACAAAGTATTTCCAGTATACATGGATGTGAAAATGGTGTCAACGTCCCTTGACCCAGTTTCGGAATCTTGTCTAAGGCACGTTTTGGATAACAGACATAAAGAGGCACATCATGCCTCGGGTGTTTCGGTGCCTCGGTGGCTCAGGGGTAGGCCAAGTATTTCCTGATCAGACGGTGCCAGATCGGTATTCTACCATCCCTTCTCTCTCTCTCTCTCTCTCTCTCTCTCTCTCTCTCTCTCTCTCTCTCTCTCTCTCTCTCTCAGTTCAGTTAAGACAAACTCTTCTCTCGTGATATATGTTGTATTACATGCTTGTATTGGAATTTGAATTTTGATTTAATTCGCATAATAACACATGCAGAACACTGTACCCGCCCCTGGTTCATATGGGGCTTGGCCTTACTGAGCAAATCATCGGAATTTGAATCTCTCTCTGTCTGTCTCTGTCTGTCTGTCTGTCTGTCTGTCTGTCTCCCTCCCTCCCTCCCTCCTCTCTCTCTCTCTCTCTCTCTCTCTCTCTCTCTCTCTCTCTCTCTCTCTCTCTCTCTCGTTTTTAACTGAAATGCGGAAGAAAAGGTAACATATAAAACTTTTTGTCTTCCATTTTATCATTCCGGTCGATTTCCGGCGAAACTCGTAACAGCAGAGTGTCGCCTTTATACTCGTAACAGTGAACATCAGGCCCCAAACTCGCCCGTAACCACGTGTTCTCACTCCGCATTACGCTTCATGAGATGCTTTCGCTCCACCAGTCTTCCAGCCTTCATTTCACTTGTAC
>JADBJO010001997.1:10000-22500 GCA_016801955.1 Conus betulinus | reverse complement strand
GTGTAACTCTCATTGACCCTTGTCTTCGTGCAAGCGAGAGTTCCTTAAAATTGTCCAGTTCCATCAATCTTCATTTATCTGCTAGGAACTATCTGGATTACATCTTTTACTTTCCTGTGAACAGAAAACAAAGGGGCTCGGGGAGATCGGTTAAAGAAAAGTATACAGACAACAACAACAACAACAACAATAATAATAACAACAACAACAAAAACCCAAACAAAACAAAAAAAAAAAAAAATCAACAACAACCAGCCAACCAACCTACCAACCAACCAAAAACAACAACAAAAAAAAAGCAAAAAAAAAACCCAGTATTAGTTAGTTTTGTCTGTCTGTCTGTCCTACAGTTCTCATTCCCAGACCCACACGAGGGGTTTGAAGTTGGCACGCGAGCCCCAACACCCCTGCGACACCGAAGGCGAAAATGTGGTCATCCCAACCACCCCACATACTCTGCCAGCCAGACCCACAGGAGGTGTGGGCGAGAGAGGAGATCGTTCTGACACCTCGCTAATCACTCCTCTCTCCGCCCCTGGTCAGAGAATGGGGTTAATGAGGCGGGCAGGGCCTCTGACGACACTCTTGACCTTTTCCCACGTCTGGGCTTCATCACCACGCTGTGTGGTCACCTACTTCACACCGCCACCATACTTTTTTTTTTTTTTTGGTGGTCAGTAGGTGAGATATGTGAGGGTAGGAACAGTGCACGGAGTGGCTACCAATCAGGTGGTGTTACTATTTATGGTGCGTGGAGAACAGAGGTGATGGCGGGAGACAATTACAGTACAGTTTCTCTCTGACGACGTTTATCGTATTTGTTCCGATGAGAAAGTGGAGTTTGAACGGAGAGAACCTGAACTGGAGACTAGGTGTTTACACTCCACCCACCTCCGCCCCCACATCCCGCCCCCCCCCTCCTCTCCCCCTGTCTCTCTCTCTATCTCTGTGTGTGTGTGTGTGTGTGTGTGTGTGTGTGTGTGTGCATGTGTGTGTGTGCACGCGCGCGCGCGCGCGTGTGTGTGTGTGCGTGTGTGTGTATGTGTGTATGTGTGTGTGTGTGTGTAGCACGCGCTGGCTGGCTCGCGCGCGTGTGGGTAGGATTACTATAAAGTGGGTTTAAACCGGACAAAGATCGTGTTTTTCTCTCCCCTCGTTTACCCATTTTTGTTTTCGTAAAGATTCCAGCATATTCTTTTTACAGTCGGACATATTTGTAAGACTAAGCTGACCTTCTAAATCATTGACTTAGACAATAAAAATCACAATTTCACGAACACATTTCCGTGTGACCGATTTTTTTTAAAATGTCGAACGAAACCCAAAAGCTCATCGTACAACATTCTAGTTTTGGTTTAATCGAAAGATTTCAGTGTCAAAACAGTGTTGCTTAAATGAAAGATTTCAGTGTCAAAACAGTGTTGCTTAAATGAAAGATTTCAGTGTCAAAACAGGTGTTGCTTAAATGAAAGATCTCAGTGTCAAAACAGTGTTGCTTAAATGAAAGATTTCAGTGTCAAAACAGGGTCAAAACAGTGTTGCTTAAATGAAAAATTTCAGTGTCAAAAACAGGCATCTGCAAAATTGGCAGATTTCAGTGTCAAAATGGCATCTGCAAACTTGGCATTCTTCCTACATGTGGAATTCGATAAATCCAGTTTGGGGGGGGGGGGGGGGGGGGGGGGGGGGGGGGGGGGGGGGGGGGGGGGGGGGGGGGGGGGGGGGGGGGGGGGGGGGGGGGGGGGGGGGGGTAAGGGGGGAATGCATGTAGCGCGTGTATCCGACAACACGAATTGCCGCAGTTTGTAAATTTCTTTGAGATTAATAACGACTAGTAGGGTCATTCACCTGTCAAGACTGGATGCAGCATATAGGCATTTCCCCCAAGAGTGGAGGATGGGAAGGTGGAAGAGTGACAGCAGGGGAGATAAGACAGAAAAGGGGTGCTGTGGGTAGGGGTAGGGGTAGGGGTGGGTAAAGAAGGTTGTAAATCTTTGAAAAGCAATTTTCTGAAATGGCTATCTATCAGAGCGTGCACGTCTTTGTCCAGGAAAGTCGTTTCAGGATAGGTAGATAGAGGAGGTCGTGACGACAGTTTTCACAGTAGTCTCTGCAAAACTTTTTTCCTACACTTTTCAACACAAAGCACAGTGGCGTGGTGGTCAAGTAAAGAACGAGCCAGCCTTGGAACCGAAGCGGTTGGAGGTCGGAGGTTCAAGAATCGAATGACGCCTTTGTTTTTGCCTTCGCCCTTCTTCTCTTTCGTTAGAACTTGATCAGCGATCTGGATGCTAATCTTTTGTGAATAAGAGGCTTTGAAATTCAGCAGATCACCGTGGGATGTGTGCGTGTTTGCACGCGTGAAAGAACCCATGGCGACAAGGTTGTTGATAAACGTCTGTCCAGCAATTTGCTGTGCGGGTAACAAAAAAAATGTGTTGTGAGCACGCATACAGTCAGAACAAAATGACCAGTACAACGGCACATTATGACATGACAATTAGAAAAAAAACATGAAGAAATTGTATTGACATGAATAAAATATCATACAATGCAATACAATACAACACGGTACAATACATTACAATACACCGGAATAGCTCAATTGGTAGAGCGCCGGACTCGTAATCTTGGTGATCCTGGGGTTGCGGGTTCGAACCTCCGCCGGGGCGTTTTTCGGTACAGGGGGATTTTCCCCTCGGAGTTAACATTGGTTCTGACTCCATTTCCAATACAGTCTTTCGAATGAGACTATAAACCGAGGTTCCGTGTGTGAACGTATGCATAAACATCTTGCACACACGTAAAATCCCATCACCAACTTTCGGAAGAGTAGGCCAGTTTGGCCGTTGGTATGGATGACACGTTACACATAGCATGCACCCTGCGTGAGAAATGGAAAGAATGAAGGAAGTAGAGGAAAATGAGTGATCGATATTGAACGATACTGACTGGATGACACGGGAAACGACTGAATGAAGCGCCAGCTGGCAGCTCTTCAGTCGGCACTACCGAGGTAGGCAGCCCGTTGTGTAAAACGACTGTTGATTGTAAAGCGCTTAGAGCTTGGTCTCTAGCCGAGAATAGGCGCTATATAAGTATTCATTATTATATTATTATTACTTCAACACACATTAAAATGCAACACAATTCTGCGACATACAATGTTCTGCAACATAACACGATCGACGCTATCCAGTTACAAGAATAAAGAGTTTCTGTATCCACCTATGAATGTTACCATGTAACTCAATACGATACGAGAAATGTTACACAGTAGGAAAAAAAATACCATGATGCAGTGCAGAACACACTCTCAGGAAGCCAGCATCCAGCACTACACACCAAGCCCTGACATGGAACCCGCAGGGAAAAAGGAAGAGAGGCCGACCTCGCAGCAGCTAGAGGCGAGACACTGAGGCAGAGATGAAAGAGGCAGGGGACCAACTGGACAGGCATTCAGCGAGCAGCCCCGAACCAAGTGTGATGGCGGAGTGTTGTCGATGGCCTACGCTCACCCCTTGAGCTATGGGCCTAAGTAAGTAAATGCAGAACACAACAGAATAATTCAACATAGCGCAACACAGCGCAGCGCAAAGCAACGCAATACAACCCACACCAACCCAGCACAGCCCGAGCCAATTCAAACCATCCCAACCCAGTGTACTGAAACACACGAAACCACGAAGTCCTCTCGTGGAACCGTCAAACCACTGCCTTGTCTTCTTTTTGAAACTCTATGCCCCAACAGTCGTTCCGTCAAAGTTTGGCATGGATCCAACATGTCTTGCATTTCATCTTCCCTTCTTGCTATGTTTCCAATTCTGAGTCACCCAAACTTGCTATTCCCCAAAGATTTGCTAAGTGTCGCTTCGTAAATGGACACACCAATACAGGAACGACAAATTCTTAAAGGCATCGATACAGACATACATGATCATTTTGAGAACAAACGTCATCACCCTTCCACCCCCCCCATCCCCCTCCCCCCCTTTCCTGCTACTCTCTCCTTCACTCGCACAGAACATCAGGAAGATTGATACACGCAAACCGAGACGAGGAGCTCAAATGCGAAAGGTGCATTCGTCTCCACATCTCCTATGTAAAACAGCCAGCCCGCTTAATTCTCGAACCATGTTGCGTGTCTGCTGTATGTATGTGCGACCTGAGCTGAGAGGTTGGGTCTACATCCGAATCTAGTGCATTATCACGGACGCGGTATCGGGTAACAGGCTTACCGTAAACATGGTGGTTTTTTTAGCTTTGAAGGTGGGGGAGAGGGAGAGAGAGGGGATGGGGGAGGGGGAAGGGGAGGGTGGGTGTGGGTGGGGTCGTAGCTGTACACAATTTGTTATGGTTGCCTGCAAGATCCTTCCCCCCTCTCCCCCCCCCCCCCCCCCCCCGAGCAGTTCAGATGTTTATTGTGTTTGTTTTTTGATATAGCGTGATGTTCTTCCCCTCCTGTGTCACAAACGTATCTAACACTCTGGTCTAAGTAGGTTTTGTGACGTTGTTTGTTCGTTCAACACTGCGCTCGCTTACAAAAATCAAAACTTTGGATGAAGAGAGAGGGAGACACACAGGAGAAAAGAAAAGAGAGAAGAAATGAATGAAGACAGCACGGAAAAAAAAAAGAAGGGAGGAGAGGGGACGAGATCAGACACAAAAGAGAAGACAAGACACGAGAAAAGAAAAATGAAAAGAAGACATTATGACAAGAGAAGAGAAGGCAAGACAAGACCAGAAAAAAAAGACGTATATAGAAGAGGTAAAGGAAAAAAAAAAAAACGAAAATAAAGAAAAGAAGAGAAAGAAAAGGCGCAACAAAAAGGAGAAACGTAGAGGTGAAAAAAAAAACACAGAAAAAATGGACAGAAGAGAAAAACTGAAAGTGTATAAAACGAAAACGAGGCAGGAGAAGAAAATAGGACATTGAAAGGAAAGAGGAAAACGGAAAAGAAAAAGGAAGGGGCAAAAAAAAGAAGGGAAGGGAAGAAATAAAAAAGAAAGAAAGGAAAGAGGGAAAGGAAAAGAGAAAGGACACAAGAAGAAGAAGAAGAAGAAGGAGAGAGAGAGAGAGAGAGAGAGAGAGAGAGAGAGAGAGAGAGAGAGAGAGAGAGAGAGAGAGAAAGAATAAAGAACAGTGGGGAAGAGAAAAAAAAATGACGAGAAGAGAAATGAAGATCAAAGAGGGGAAAGGAAAAGAAACGAAGAGAAAAGAGGAGAGGAAATCAGTAGGGAAGAAAAAAAAGAAGAGTAGAGAACAGAAGAAAAGCAAGAAGAGAACAGATTAAAAAAAAACAAACGAAAAGAACAGAATGGAAATGAGAAGAAAGAGAGACAAACAAGAGAACAGAAAAGACAACAGTAAGACAAAAGCAGAGTAGAATCGATGGGGAAGATGAGGAGGAAGAGGAGCAGAAGGATGGCAGTGTTCATCGGCAGTGCAAGTACAGGGACAGCACTGGCTGAGATTTCCAAAGGAAGACCATTTACACCTGTACGTGCAGTGGAACAGAGGTTTGTAAGTGTGCATTCGTGTGTGTGTATGTACGGAGCCCCCTGCCCTCCCCGCTCGCAGACAGGATCTGGACATCTGCCAGATCACAGCCCCCCCCCCCCCCCCCCCCCCCTTCCCCCCCGTCTTCTCTGCGTTTGCACTCCCCCTACCCCTACCCCGTCCTTTGAGAACAAGATCCTCGTTGTGATCGCCAACTTGCTCCATCTCCATCTCCACAGCCCCCGTCACTCCCTCTCTAGAACTCTGTGACCTACGATGGATTCTCGCGGGAGCATTCCTCATTCAGTTCTGGCACAAGAGGAACCGTCGGCTGAGTCCCTCCTCCTCACTCCCTCACTCTCTCTAACATCATCATCCCCCCTCCAGTCCCGAAACCTAACTTCCCTCAGATTTCACTTTTTGGGCCCGTCAGGGTTACCTGCCAATGATTGGTGAGGTGGTGGAGTGGGGTAGAGGTGTGTGTGTGTGTGGGGGTATCTTCTTTTTTTTCCGCAGACTACAGCTGTTCTAAGGTGGAGTGTTCAACTAGCATGGCTGAAAGAGAAGAAGAAAAAGTAGAAGAAGAAGGAAGAGGAGAAAGAGGAGAGGAGGAGGGAGGAGGAGGAGAAGAAGAAGAAAGAAGAAGAAGAAGAAGAAGAAGAAGAAGAAGAAGAAGAATGAAAAAAAAAAAAAAAAAAAAGAGAAGAAGAAGAAGAAGAAGAATGAAAAGAAGAGAAAAAAGAAGAAGAAGAAGAAGGAGGAGGAGGAGGAGAGAGGAGGAGGAGGAGGAGAGGAGGAGGAGGAGGAGGAGAAGAAGAAGAAGAAAGAAGGAGAAGAATGAAAAGAAGCAGAAGAAGAAAAAGAGAAGGAAAACAACAAAACAACAACAAGACGACAAACAAAGACAACGACGACAATAATGACGACGACAACAACAACAGCAGCAGCAACAACAACAAAAACAACCACGACACGACAGAGAGAGACAAAGGAAGTGGAGCAATAGAAACATTTCCATTGATAAACAACACAGAAAAAGCAGATACCCCCACTCCCCCACCACCATAACCGCCAAAGCACATACACACACGGACGCATGTCTTCACCAACGTAAGCACACATGCATATACCTATTTATTCACCGTTGGAAACTCTCATACTCACATGCGCACACGCGCGCGCACGCGCACACACACACACACACACACACACACACACACACACACACACACACACACACACACAACACACATACACACAAACACACACACTCACACACACACACACACACACACACACACACACACACACACACACACACACACACACACACACACACACACACACACACTAATATGAATGCGTGCAAGTCAACAAACACAGGCACACGTACACGTGCAGACGCACACGCACGCACACATGACAGAGAGAGAGAGAGAGAGAGAGAGAGAGAGAGAGAGAGAGAGAGAGAGACAGACAGACAGACAGACAGAGGACAGACAGAGACAGAGAGACAAACAGATAGAGAGACAGAGAGACAGACAGGTGTCCTAAATTCATCACAAAACAAGACGAACAGAAACGTGGGATTATTGGGAGGTATGTCAGTGTTAAGCCGATGACTCAACACCAACTGGGAAGAAAAACCTAGCGCATGCCAAAACACCTCTTAAACCACAGACCGACATCGCTGCCACTCCCCCCCTCCTCCCCCTATCTCCTCCTCCTCTACCCTCACTGAAGACTGTGACAACATTCACGTGGAACCCGAGGAATCTTTGATGATGTCAGGAAAGCCACACCACCTCAAGCTGCAGCAAGAGCATGGCAACAACGACAGCAACAACAGTCTAACAACATCAACAACAAAAAAATCGCAACAACAACAGCAGCAACAACCTAACACCAACAACAGCAACAACGTAACACCAACAACAGCAACAACATAACACCAACAACAGCACTTCACAACGAGTGACAACGAAATCGATGAGAATGAAGGTAAGAGAGTACAAAACACAATCACATCCCTCCACTCTCCCATCTCTTGTCCCGTTGCCCCCCCCCCCCCCCCCCCCTTCTTCTCCCCTATCCTTCCCCTGGCCGGAAGAGGGCAGCAGGTTCCAGTGACCAGGAAGTTAGCCACGGCTTCTGTCCATTGTCTGTCGTTCTTCTGTTTGGAGTTTAGACAGGCTTTTCTCGGTCTGTTCTCCTGCGTCTTCAATTTCAGCTCTAAAACTCAGATGTCTGGCAGACTTGGAAAGCGTCAAAGATTGCGAAAAAGACATGAAATGCTCTCTCTCTCTCTCTCTCTCTCTCTCTCTCTCTCTCTCTCTCTCTCTCTCTCTCTCTCTCTCTCTCTCTCTCTTGCCTCTCTGTCTGTCTGTCTCTCTGTCTGTCTGTCTGGCTGTCTGTCTGTCTGTCTGTCTGTCTCTCTCTCTCTCTCTCTCTCTCTCTCTCTCTCTCTCTCTCTCTCTCTCTCTGTGCGGTCACCCACTCCCGTTCTCCCTGTGTCTCTTTCTGCTTCTCATTTTCTCTTGTCATGGACCATTTGCCTGCAGAGGGAAGGAAGGGAAGGAGACAAACTGGAGTGATGTGTCAGTATGACTACTGACAAGTGAGGTCGAAGAGAAAAGCTAGTCACCCCTGTCGTCCTATGTGTCCCCATCCATGTTCAAGCACGCATGAACACACACACACACACACACACACACACACACACACACACACACACACACACACACACACATACACACACACGCGCGCGCGCACGCATGCACACACACACACACACACACACACACACACACGCGCGCACGCGCACACACACACACACACACACACACGCACACACACGCGCGCGCACGCACACACACACACACGCGCGCGCGCGCGCACACGTACACACACACACACACACACACACACACACACACACCACCATCACCACCACCACCACCACTATCACTATTACGAAAATCATACCACACATCACAACAATGACAAATAGACAAGAAAGTCCCTCGTCTGATCACTCCTCCCCCCCTCCTACCCCAGGTCCACCCTCCTATCTCCCCCCCCCCCCCCCAAGCCCCCATCCCCCCCTCCCCCTTCCCCTGTTCCGTCCGTTTCTGCACAATCACCCCACCTAACTCTAATAAAAAGGCTTATCGATGAAAACATTATCAGGTAAGTCGACCACACAAGTGACTGTCCTTAGCAACAACTACACGCTGATGAGCTCGGAGAAATAGACCTCTCCTTCCTCCTACCCATGCCGTCATATTGTCCCCCCGGAGATATTTTAGCCATATTCAAAGTGACTCTGTAGACTGACCAGAAGCTTACTGCCATTTCAGAATGTTTCAAACTGACCACTCACGTGATCGAAGACAGTCTCCAGACTGTCACAGTTGGATCACTGAAGTGTTTCACACTGATCCTTAGAGCGATGCAAAATTGTTCACCGTCGTTTTCCCAGATTAATTCCCAGAGAGCTCTGAACAGAACACGAGGATGTTCCAGGTCGATCACTGGCGTGTGTCTGATCCATCTGAAAAGCGTTCCAGATTCATCCCCAGAATGTTCCAGATACATTTCCAGAATACCTCCCAGATTTATCCTCAAAATGTTTCAAATCTATCAGAACAGAAGCAAGTTCCTGATTCAATCCCAGTGTGTTCCAACTGACTAGGAGTGTGTTTCAGACTGATCTCAAGGATGTTCTAGATAGATCCTTAGTGTAATATAGCGTCATTTCCAGAGTGCCAAAGTTATCCCTGAGGTGCTTCAGATTATCTTCAAAGTGTTCAAGATATATCTCGACACTGGTCCGAATCTATCACAAGCAAAGAGTGTGCCTATTCATCCGGACTAGTCACTGAGGTGTTCCACACGGGTTACCAGCGTGTTCCACAGTGATACTGAATTATTCTAGACTGAGTTTAATGTAGAGTTTTCATATCGATCATTGGAGAGTGTCAGATTAATTCCTAGACATTTCCAGGTTGATCACAAGCGTGTTTCAGATTTACTGAAAAGTGTGTCAGACTGATCAGTAATAAATGTGCCGGACATTTGTCCCCAGACTTTTCCAGCTTTAGGACTGTCGTGAGTCAGATTGACTCCCTGTGTTTCAGATTTACCTCCACAGTGTTCTACATTGATCTTTAGCATGATTCAGATAGATCCCAAGTACGGTCCAGACTGATCACCAAGATGTTCCAAATTTCTCTCCGCAGGGTGCTCCACACCGCTTCAGATTCATACCTATCGATCCCAACTGATCATTAACGTGTTTACGACTCATCAATTTATCCCCAGAGTATTCCAGATTGATACATAGCATGCTTCAGACACATTTTCTAGAATGTTCCAGATAGGTCGCCTGTTCGGTTAAGATTTATCCGCAAACTCTGCCAGACTTATCACTGGCATTTGAAGTTAATCACTTGCATGGTCGAGACTGCTTTTCTTGAGGCATTCCAAAATTTATCCTGGAGCAAATTGAGAGGGGGGGGGGGTGGTGGTGGGGGTAGATTGCACCCTTGCTTTGGTCAGACCGGTGGTGGGGTATGATGGACAGACGGCAGGTGATGGTCAGAGGACGAAGAGGTCAAGCTCTGTGTGGAACGACAGCATCAGTCTGAGTCGACAGACGTCACACAGTGCTGCTGACAACAGGAGGGGCATGATTCTGTTTTTCTGATGTGTTTTGTTGGCATGACGACCAGTTGCTGCTGCTGCTGATATGCGGTGTAGATTGGTGTGGAGTAGAAATTGTGTGTGTGTGTGTGTGTGTGTGTGTGTGTGTGTGTGTGTGTGTGTGTGTGTGCGTGCGTGCGTGCGTGCGTGCGTGCGTGCGTGTATGTATATATATATATATATATATATATATATATATATGTGTGTGTGTGTGTGTGTGTGTGTGTGTGTGTGTGTGTGTGTGTGTGTGTGTGTGCGTATGTGTATGTTGCGTGTGTTTCCATGCATGCGCTATGTGTGTACGTGCATCATGCGTGCATGCAAGTGTGTGTGTGTGTGTGTGTGTGTGTGTGTGTGTGTGTGTGTGTGTGTGTGTGTGTGTGTGTGTGTGTGTGTGTGAATTGAGGAGTGTATGTGGAAGAATAAGAAAAGAGGTGGGTGAGTTTGCTGGCTGGAGCTGTGGTGGGAGAAGTGGGGGGAGGGGGGAAAGGAGAAGTAAAGAGCTGTTTGAAATGTATGTTTGTGCTAGTGAGCATGCATGGCTGCACTTTTCTACACATTGCAGACAAAACAGACCTGCCCATCCGAATCCAAACAAATTTCAATGCCATCAAAGAAGCGTCGCCAAGTGCGGATTTATCAATATAGGTTAAACAACACTCTTTGAACAATAAGATCACAGTGCGCTGGGCTTACACACACTCATAGTTACAACACACACACACACACACACACACACACACACACACACACACACACACACACACACACACATATATATATATATATATATATATATATATATATATGTATATAGAGAGAGAGAGAGAGAGAGAGAGAGAGAGAGAGAGAGAGAGAGAGAGAAACAGACAGACAGAGACAGGGAGAGAGACAGAAAGATAGAGGCAGGGACAGAGAAACAGAGAAAAAGGAAAGAGATTCGAAAAGAGCGTGTCTTATGAATAAAATTTAGCAGATCGAAAAAAAAAAAAAAAAAAGAAAATCAATCAACCACATACACTAAAGCATACACTAGTACTTATGGTACACAGCGTGGAACAGAGAAACGGATCCTTGATAAATCATCCTCTTTAGGAGTAAGGAAGAACAGAAACAGATCCTCAAAGAGTTGCACAATACAGTATTGCCCTGATCGGAAATCGGCGTGATACCTGAGCTACATGTTCGTCCCTCGCACTGGTCAGGTCTTGGGGTGTCCCAGACGGTCAGTCAGCAGAGTTCTGACCAGTCTACCATTGTTTAGGTAAATCAGCTGAGTGGATGAGAATTAGGGTTGTCGTGGCGTTAACCAACCAAAACAAGAACAAAACAGAAACACACACACATGCCCCCCCCCCCCCCCCCCCACACACACACACACACACACACATACACAGACACACAGAGACACAGACACAGACACACATGTACACACATGCACTCACACATACATACGCACACATAGACACACACACACACACACACACACACACACACACACACACACACACACACACACACACACACACACACACACACACATACACACATATACACACACATACACACACACACACACACACACACACACACACACACACACACACACACACACACACACACACACACACACACACACACACACACACACACCACACAAGCAAGCAAGCCAGGGACCACACAAGCAGCTGGTCAGAACTACTGGTCTGTTGTTTCAAGGCACATAGAAAAACACCAGGGTCAGTATTTCATGGTGGGTTGTGGGTCATGGGGAATGGTGGGCGGGGACGAGGAGGGGGGGGGGGGGTACTTGTTGTAATGTAATGTAATGTAATGTATGTATGTAATGTAATGTAATCTAATCTAATCTAATCTAATCTAATACCATATGACACGTTATCATATAATTCAGTATGATGTATATTCGTGTGATGTGATGTGATAATTATATCACAAGCGTTACGATACATGTATATATTATGGATTTCATCAATCTACTTTTCAACTGCTTCCCGCTACGCAACGCGGCGCGACGCAACGCAACGCAACGCAACCCAACGCACGGCACCACACACGCAACGCAACGCAACGCACAACAAACACAACACAACTCAACGCAACACACACACCACAACGCACCACAACGCAACGCGACTCGACGCAACTCAACGCAACACACCACAACGCAACATAAAGCAACGGAACCCACACACCAACCCAACACGGCCCAAACCCAACTCAACCGATCCCGACCCAACCCAATGCACAGAAACACACGAAACATGAAACCTATGCA
>JADBJO010001997.1:0-5000 GCA_016801955.1 Conus betulinus | reverse complement strand
CGCTCCCTGCAATTTGCCCCCCCCCCCTTCCCTCCTTACCCCTGTCCTCCGAGATAAATTTTGGAATGCCCCGAGAACATTATTCTGTATCATGCAAGAAGGGATTGATCGGAAAACACCCTGGGGGATTAACATGAAACATGCCTGTGATACATCTGGAAGAGTTGGTGGATAAATCTGAAGCACACGAATGATCTATCTGGAATATTCTAGGGTCGTTTCTGAAATACACAAGAGATCTTTTCTTTCTTTTCTCTTTCTTTCTGCGTACGCAGGCTGATACTCCCGCGGACGCTGCATGTATAGACAGGCAGAGGAGTTTTGTGTGTATGACCGTTTTTTTGTCCCGCCATTAAGGCAGCCATACTCCATCTTCAGGGAAGGTGCATGCTATGTGTAACGTGTCATCCATACCAACGGCCAAACTGGCCTTCTCTTCCGAAAGTTGGTGATCGCATTTTACGTCTGTGCAAGATGTTGGCGTGCGTTCACACACGGAACATCGGTTTATAGTCTCATTCGAAGGACTTTATGGAGAATGGAGTCAGAACCAAAGTTAACTCCGAGGGTAAAATCCTCCTGTACCGAAATTCGAACCCGCAACCCCAGGATCACGAGTCCGGCGGCTCTACCAACTGAGCTGCTGCGGCCCCCCCCCCCCCCCCCCCCCCAAGAGATCAATCTAGAATACTCTAGGGAGGAATGGATAAATCCAGAACAGGCTGATGATCAGACAGGAGCATTCTAGGGATGTAGCTGAAATATAGCACTGATCAGTCAGCAGCACTCTGGGGATAAATCTAGAACACACTAAAGTTCAATCTGGAACACTGTGGAGATAGTTCCATAACACAAGGAATCAACCTCACTCATGCCAGTCCTAAATCTGGAATAGTCTCAGGATAAACATCCAACACACTAATTACTGATCAATCTGGAACGCTGGATGCGTCAGAAACACACTTTTGTTGCTGTAGATTTTAGACCACTGTCAAGATAAGTCTTGGGCACTAAGGGGATAAATCTGAAACACAGTTGTGATCAATTTTGAAATCTCTAGGAATGAAAGTGGAATCCTCCAGTGATCAATTTGAAAACTCAAAAAAACAAACAAAATAAAACAAAAAAAACAAACAAACAAAAAAAAGATGCAAAGCATATAAACGTACTCCCAGTTTACCTTCCTCAAAAAACGTCACAATCAAACATGCATCATAATGTATTTGACGTCACAATCAAACATGCGTCATAATGTATTTCGTCACTGAGAATACATAAAGAAGAAAAACCGTTGTGGGCCGTTATGGCCGTTAGTAACGGCTATTCTGGTAAAATAAAACATCGGCACATCTATGACCCATAAGGTACATACCTAGAAATTTTCAGAAGGATCGGCCCAGAAATTTTGTCTGGAGCGAGCGGAACACATTTTGACCATGGACATACAGACAGACACACACACAGACAGCATTTCTTCGTTCCCTTTGTAAATACTTCCTGTTCTATAAGAACCGGGAGTACAACAATCAGTGCCGAACAATCCAGCGTCATGGCGGAACACGCTAGTCATCAGTCTGGAACACACTGGAGATGCATCAGAAACACACTTTGCTTGCTGTAGATTTTAGACCACTTCAGGATAAGTCTTGGGTACTATGGAGATAAATCTAAAGCACCTCCGGGAAAAAATCTATGACTCTTGAAATGACTCTAAATGATGTAAAAGGATTTTTTCCCCTTTCTTTCTGCGTATGCAGGCCGATACTCCTGCGGACACTGCCTGTATAGACAGGCAGTGGAGTTTCGTGTGTATGACCGTTTTTTTCATCCCGCCATTAAGGCAGCCATACTCCATCTTCAGGAAGGTGCATGCTATGTGTAACGTGTCATCCATACCAACGGCCAAACTGACCTTCTTGTCCGAAAGTTGGCGATGGGATTTTACGTGTGTGCAAGATGTTGTGCATGCGTTCACACACGGAACCTCGGTTTATAGTCTCATTCGAAGGACTCAAACCCAATGTTAACTCCGAGGGAAAAATCCCTCTGTACCGAAATTCTAACCCGCCACCCCAGGATGACGAGTCCGACGCTCTACCAACTGAGCTATTCCGACCCCCGATGCAAAAGGAAGGATCTGGAACACCCTTGGGATCCATCTGTGACCAATCTGAAACACTCGTAATCAGCTGGAGGACAGCGTACTGGGAATGAATCAAGAACTCGCTTCAGTTTAGATCATTCTGGAATGTTTTTCAGGATAAGTCTGGGGCACTCTGGGTATACATGTATCTCGAACACCCTGGAGATGAATGTGGACCATTCTGCAGGTGAATGAGAAACACGCTAGGGATTGATCTGAACCATCTTGGGGATCAGTCTAGAACACACTCGTGTTCAGTGTGGAGCACTCTGGGTGTTGAAATACGCTGGTGAACAGCCTTCAACGCTCCAGGGAACAGTTGAACACCCTAGTGACTGATCTGTAACATTCAGGAGACTGGTCTCTAACATGCACGCACACACACACACACACACACACACACACACACACACACACACACACACACACACACACACACACACGTACACACATACGTAGATGCACACACATACACACATGCATACGCACACATTATACACACACACACACACACACACACACACACACACACACACACACACACACACACACACACACACACACACATGCGCTCATGCACCGCGTGCACCTGCACACACACATGGAAGCATGCCCATACACCTAAACACACGCGTGTACACTCACCACTCACATATACAATGATAATAATGGCACAGCCAATGTTAGGTAGGCACTAAAGGCCTGACCAGCGCGTTGGGCTAGTATGTAGGTCAGCATCTGCTGATCATAGACACGAGACCCTCTGCTTAAACGATCTCACCTCAGTCATGAATTCATTTATCCATCAGCTTTATAAATCATGCGCAGTGTGGTCTAAAAAACAAACAAACTTAGTAGATGCGGTGTAGCGTATATGGACTAGTCCGCACGCTGGGACACCTCTTTGATGAAACTGAAACTGATCCATCTGTAACATTCTACAATTGTAACAGGCGTGTGATCCAGCTACAAGGTCACTATGAAGTAATGTTAAAATAACTCCGGGGAGACAATATGAAAGTAGGAGTAGAGAGGACTGGGAGGTACATGTCTCTGCGCTAGCTCATCACCGTGTGGTTGTTGCTCAGGACAAACACCTTGTGGTGGTTGACTTGCCTGATAATGTTTTTTTTTTCATCGATAAGTCTTTTTTTTTTTTATTGGAGTTGAGTAGGGTGGCGGTGGTGCGAGAGTGGGCAGAGTAGGATGAGAGGGGGTGGGGGGCAGACTCAGGGAGGGTAAGAGGGTGGACTGAGGGAGGGGTTGAAGGGGGGGGGGGGGGGGGGGGGGGGGGGGGGGGGTCAGTCTAGAAGTGAGGCAAGAGACTTTCTGGTATGATCGTCTATTTTGTCATTGTTTGTGATGTCTGGTATGATTTTGGTGAAGTGTGAGTGTGTGTGTGTGTGTGTGTGTGTGTGTGTGTGTGTGTGTGTGTGTGTGTGTGTGTGTGTGTGTGTGTGTGTGTGTGTGTGTGTGTGTGTGTGAGAGAGAGAGAGAGAGAGAGAGAGAGAGAGTGTGTGTGAGAGAGAGAGAGAGAGAGTGTGTGTGTGTGTGTGTGCCAGTTTGTTATGCGTGTCTATTGGAGAAGGGGGGGGGGGGGGGGGGGGGGGAAGGATGAGGAGGAGGTGGTGGTGGTTGGGTCGGTGGTTAGAGCTTTGGTGGAAGGAGGTGGGTGGAGAATGGAAAGAAGAATGGGAGGGGAGGGTGTGGAATGTGTTTGTGAGTGCCCAAGGCCATCTTTCTGCAGACGAAACAGAGACGCCCGTCCAAACAACAAACAGTTTCAGTGCCATCAAAGAAGCTTCACAAGGTGTGGACTTAGAGAGAGAGAGAGAGAGAGAGAGAGAGAGAGAGAGAGAGAGAGAGAGAGAGAGAGAGAGAGAGAGAGAGAGAGAGAGAGAGAGAGAGAGAGAGAGAGAGAGAGAGAGAAGAGAGCGTCTCATGTACAAAACTTGCCACATGGCTGAAAACAATACCTACCTGCCAGTCGCCTCACACGCTGGTCAGACTTTGGGGATTCCCAGGCGGTCACTCAGCAAAGTACTGACCAGACCAACGTTGCTTAATTAAGTAAATTGGTTAAGCGGATTAGACCCGGTGTTATTTTGGCGTTAACCAACCAAAACCAAAACAAAACAAGACACACACAGACACACAGACACACAGACACACACACACACACACACACACACACACACACACACACACACACACACACACACACACACACATACACGCACAATCACACACACGCATACACATACACACACACACACACACACACACACACACACACACACACACACACACACACACACACACACACACACACACACAAAGAAAAGCAAGCTAAGGACCACACAAGCAGCTGGTTAGAATGAATGGTCTGCTGTTTCCATACGCATTGTGGAAAAACACCAAGGTCAGTCTCTCACGGTGGGGAGTGGAGGAGGGGTGGACGTGGAGGGGGGGGGGGGGCTTGGTGTTACATAAGTTAAGACAATATAAGGTAAGGTAAGGTGAGGCGAGAAAAGATAAGATGATAAGATGAGATAAGATAAGATAGGACCAGACAAGATAAGATAAGATAAGACTTCGTAACATATACATAACATAACATACGATATGATATGACATGCTTTGAATGAGAATGTCCAATGATGAAAAACCTTCTCACAGGGTGAAGAATCTCAAGACAAACGACTAGCTTCAACAATGAAGAACCTCCCCACATAGTGAACTAATACCAGACACGTGACATTGTCAGACATCCTAGAATCTTTCCGCACAGTGCAGAAACTCTGAACGAATGACTGTGTCAGACAGTGCAGACATTTCCACATAGTGAGGAACCTCC
>JADBJO010001996.1:307853-354393 GCA_016801955.1 Conus betulinus | reverse complement strand
TTCTCTGGCATCTGCATGCATTCGGCAAAACTATAGCAGAGCATTCACATACAGAATGTGCGCATTTCATGTTTCACTAGTCAACCATCATCATCCAAAAAAAGTTTGTACTGTGTGACTTTTACCAGTTAACACAAATCATTCATGCATTTGTTCACCCTCTATCATCGTCACAGCTAATGTGAATGACGGTTTGTTTTTGTAAGAAGGCATTAGGAGTTTGAAAGTTGCTTGGGTTTCTTACTTTAGACGAACACTTTGTTCTTTTTTTACAGGGTTCACCAACATACAACAGACAACATATAACAGAGAACATATAACAGAAAACATACTACAGACAACATATAACAGAAAACATACTATAGGCAACACATAACAGGTGCACAGTGTGGTCTCAAAACTTTGGCGGATGTGATGTAGCATATATATGTGAACTAGTTGACAACGAGTGTCACCTCCTTGTTGAAACTGAACTACAGGCTGTATTTTTGCACAGCCAAAGACCTGTTACACTGTCCAGAGCGTTTAAAAGGACCACTGGGCTTTCATCAGCGCTCATGCCCCATGAAGTGGCTTTCCCTAAACACTGCTTGATGCTTTGTCAAAAAAAAGGGAGTTGTTCTTATGATTTACAGCTCGGACTATCCATTCACCATTTAAATGAAAAATGGAGTAAGTGAATCACAGAAAAAAAAATGTGGAAGACTGTGACACTGCAGTTTCAGACTCTGTAACAATCATTGGCTGTAGGCCTACTTCATGACAGCCAGAGTATAAGGTGTCGTTCATGCACCAATGAACACCACCCGATATGAAGTTCACGTCAAAGAGCAAGATTAGGAGCCCCTTTAGTGATGACAAAGGGTGCTGAAACTTCCAGAAATCAATCACGACTCTCCATGAAGAAACTGACCTTCATGCTTAGTTTATTCAGAAAATGACAATGCCTTTAACAGTAATTACCTTTTTCTGTTCTATGCTTATACTAGTATCGAACTTTTGAGTCAGTCAGATGGCTGTATTCAATGCAAGTTCTTTTTTCATAACCATTTGTTCATACTCTCTCTCTGTGCATGCGTGTGTGTGCGTGTGTGTGTGTGTGTGTGTGTGTGTGTGTGTGTGTGTGTGTGTGTGTTGTGTGTGTGTGTGTGTGTGCATATGCATATATGCATGAAAAAAAAAAGAGGAGGGAGGTGCACATGAAAACCTACTTTTTTAAAAGTTGACCTGAACTGGGGGAAAAGATCTTTTTCCTGTAAATTCTGACACTTTATTTAAACTGCTGAGTGCTAAAGGTCAGAACGCTCTTTCTGATGTCTGCAAAAAGGTCAGTGTACCCCAAACAAATACACTGAATCTGGAGCCCAACTGAATTGACAAAGTATGCAAGTTCACCGTTTCCTCTTGTTGGTTGACTTTTCCCTACACTCAAGAGAAGTTCGTTTATATACTCAGCACTTCTGCACTCACACACATACATACTCTATCTTACTTGGTCAGTCCAGACTCTGGCTTGGGGGCTTCGTCAGATTCTTTCCCAAGCCCTTCACTGGCATGAGCTACCAAGTAAGGTCTAGTCTAGTCATTGTCTTCTAGGCCAGTCTGCTACACACTCTGTCCAAGCAGTTCACTTGCGTCAGAGGGTCAGCAGCTGATGCACTGTCTTTCTGTCAGTGTCCACCTCCGGGCCAGCAGTGGTACTGGTCCTAGCCGTTGTAACCGTCTACGGCTGTACTGTCGCAGTGCTAGGGCAAAACTGTCTCCTATAACCTGGAGGCCCTAACACTGGTCTGTCTCTAGTGTTACTGTCACTGTAGTACGACACTGTAGTACACTCAAGGCCGAGTGTTGAGCTCCCTAGCTAACTACAAGTTTGCCAGTCCGCTCTCTCCTCGAGGCCGAGTGTTGAACTCCCTAGCTAACTATAAATTAACTAGTCCGCTCTCTTCAAGCTCCCGTGTCGTACTGCCAGAGTTCGTCTGCTTGTTTACCTGAGTGTCAAGTGAACACTTCTAACGCGAGGTGCACTTCCGTTGAGCTCGCCTATGAGCGCAGAAAACGAAGATTGACTAAAATTTACTTCACGGTACAATCTTAAAACGAAGATTGACTAAAATTTAATCTAAGACAACGCTGATAGTGATACCAATACTGATTTTTTTTTTCAGTGGTAAAAAAAAATCTTTCTCAAATACTACCTCACAGAAGAATGCCTCTTTAACAGAAATTGTTAGGAACTTTGTCTGACTTGGATGGTAGCTGCGAAAAGAAAGCAGGATGCACAATAGGCGAATTTAGAAGAACTTAACGGGAATTCCGCGAAACCGAAAGTTGACCTCTTATCGGAAATTAATCAGTCACCAAAAAACATGCAGCTCAGTCTCTCTTTTCGCTGCACCTGGGAATCAAAGTAACTGTTCTTCATTTTGTTTATTTTTCAGAGGCACTGATCTTTCAAAATGTACAAGCCCGTCTTACGGTCTGTCAGTCTCACAGGTTACTTAGTGGGCGGGGGGCTCAGAATTAGGAACTGTATGTAAGCACACCCCTAAAAGACATGCCATTGCGAGCCCCGTCTTTGCATTTGGCACATTTTTTCTGACCACAATTAAAAAAAAAAAAAAGAATTCCACGTTCGCCAGTTATTGTCTCAAACTAACAAAAGACATTACCAATGACAGATGAACAATACTTCACTTTGGAACTGTTGACTTCCGGTCTAGTTGATGTCATGCAGTTGTCAGGGGGACTTCCCTCAATCCCTAAATTTAGCCCAAAGGTGAATAACTCCCATAAGATACAACAAGAAGAGGAACGGGGTGGTTATCGATTACGAAGAGACAAAGTACTGTTCAATCAGCTCAGTTCAACTATATTTTATTTTACATTTTCTTCTGGTCGGTGTTTACTCCTTGTTTGTAGCATGTGCTCTGTATTCTGTCGAATTCAATTTTACATTTTCTTTTGTTCGATGTTTACTTCTTGTTTTATTCATGTGTTCTGTATTCTGTTAAAATATTCGCTGAATTTATCACATACGCTTTCGTTCTGAACTGTTTGACCTTGCCTGTCCCCTGAATATACAGCGACACATGTGCCTGCAGATGGTGTGGCTGAACCTGTGCCCCCCCCCCCCCCCCCCCCCCCCTCTCTCTCTCTCTCTCTCTCTCTCTCTCTCTCTCTCTCTCTCTCTCTCTCTCTCTCTCTCTCAGAAACGACAATTCTATTTGCAATAGAAAGACATGCTTGTTGCAGTTAGTCTGCTAAACAGTATCGTACATTGTTGGTTAAATCTTTACAAGCTTACACTGATTTTCAAATTGTTTATGCACTATATGTATAACATGAAAAGGAAAGGAAAAAACACACACACACACACACACACACACACACACACACACACACACACACACACACACACACACACACACACACACACAGAGCGAGAGAGAGAGAGAGAGAGTCCTGGAATAGATTTTTGTTATCAGAACAAACCTATTTTGCCCCGTCAATCAGCCTAACAGGTTAGTCGGGAGAGAGAGAGAGAGAGAGAGAGAGAGAGAGAGAGAGAGAGAGAGAGAGAGAGAGAGAGAGAGAGAGAGTCCCGGAATAGATTTTTGTTATCAGAACAAACCTATTTTGCCCCGTCAGTCAGCCTAACAGGTTAGTCAGAGAGAGAGAGAGAGAGAGAGAGAGAGAGAGAGAGAGAGAGAGAGAGAGAGAGAGAGAGAGAATATAAACGGGGCGCCTGTAATACAGATACTGTGTCAGCAACAGCTCCACTTCTCTTATTATCGATTGATTTAGATCTACATGTCTTTGAATTTGTGACGTTTGTTTACCAAATGACTCAAGCACAAATTACAGAATCACATTGTCCTGTAAACCGAAAATATAACGTTACTTGCAATAGAAAGACAGGCGTTATCTCCTGATTTTTTTTTTTTTTTTTTTTTAGCCGTAAAACAGGTAGAATCGTTCTGGGTAATACCGTTTCACTAGCTGTATGTCCTCCGCTGACATAGTTTTCGTTGAAGACAGGTTCCATCCCATTTTCTCAGTGTCCTGCCTATCTTTGGTCACAAGAAATATAATTACCTTGTGACAGGGTGTTGAAGCAGATTCCTTGCGTTCCGCGAAGGAAGGGGTTAAATTCCTGCTTAAGTTGTTGCTTTTTCTGCAACTGTGGTTTGTAACCTCTCGAGAGAGGGAGGGGGAGAGGGATGGAGGTCTCATTCATCCGGGTACTGTTACCTAGTTTTTCTTCGCGGGAAGGCTACATAACCACCGAAGCTTATACAATCATCTGTAGTTGGAAAAATCATAGCATCAGCAGAGATGAGAGAGACCAGGAGTTCCTCACGTGTGCCTTTGCAGACGATCTCTACACACAACAGGGAAAAGGTTTCGTGAGTGGTGTGATTTATTCGAAAAAGAACTTATACGAGAAATTACGACTTATAGTCGACAAAGATTAAGATCGAAAGTAACTGGTTCTTTACTTACTCTGATGTGTGCTTGGATATTGATACTATCCTTCGTCACAAACTATTTGAAGAGTCATCGGGGCAACGCTATGAAAATCTGTTCGGTATTTCCTTCATCTCTTTCATGTTTGCCAAGGCCTCGCTGTCTGCGAAAGCTAAGAAAATCTCCATTCCATTTTTAATTGGTGCGTCAATGAGTTATTCCATCATCATTTTTACTCTCAGAGATCAGTGTCGACCTATCAGCCTCCCAACTTCATTTGTACTCAGTTTTTACAGGAACTCGATACATAGCCACCTAACGACTTGTCATGGTACGATGTGCTGGGGGGGGGGGGGGGGAGGGGGGGGGGGGGGGGGCGTTGCAGCAATATTTGCCTTCGAGTAAGTAGATAGGCATTTCGCTACCATAAGGGCTGCACAGTTTTTTTGAGTGAACAGTGCTGTTGATAGGTGATGCTAGTGTTAGTGTTGATCTTTGAAGTTTGATTTTGTGAACGAATGGCTTTTTTTTTTTTTTTTTTTGGCGTAGGGAGCTCTGTCAGTTGAAAGTGGTTTTGGTAATTGGCAGTTGAAGCCAAGTGCTAGCAAGTTGTCAAGGCTTCTGGATGTCACAAATCGATCAGGAGTTATTGATGGCACGATCCCCCACAACCAGCATGTGCAAATAATGTAGTATTAGCCATTGAAGAATGTAGTTGGAGTATGATCATGTCAAACTTGTTGAGATTGATCACAGAGCCAGGAGTTGTAGACCTGTGGTGTTAGGTAATGAATCATGCTGATCTGCTGCCAGATTGTGCTTTAGTTTGCTGGCATTTCGCTTAAGAAAAAAAAAATGAAGCTGAAGAAGAGTAGAAGCAAATTAGCAGTTACAGCGAACTTTTTCTCGAACAGGATTAATAATACTTGAATCAATCTCCCAGAGTCTGGTTTTTCTGCACCATCAGTGGATGCTTTCAAGAGACGGCGGTATGAACATTGGAAGAATCTACCATCATTGTATAACCTACTTGCTAAGAATAACGTCTGAGAAACTGAGCTTGCACAGAATGCTAAAAATCAAAGTTAGAATTAGACCAATAGGCTCTTTGAAAGTAGAGCTTCAATCACTCCTAATAATAAACTATACTGTGGGTCACAGACGATTTCTCCATGTTCAAGAAGGGGATGAACTATGGCCATGAAAGCGGTGTGTTTGCTGGCACTATGGATAGGTTAAAGATTATGGTGAATTAACTGTTGAGTTTGGTTTTTAGGAGACTATGTTGATTTGATGTAGCAGCTTGGGTTGTCTGTAAATTGGATCCAAGATGAAAGATGAGAGTTGGTGGAGATGGACTGAAGGGTAACTTAGTTTTGGGACTAGATAGAAAGAGAAGGAGGTGGAGAAGGGGTCTCATCCTAGTCCAATGAAACAGCATTTAGTTGCATGGAAACTCGCGTCCCATCGTTGTAACCACAGTTGAAGGCTCTTTGGATCCTCTTGTAAGATGCAGTGTTTGGAGTTTTCGATCTCAATAAATTCATGACGTGTACAAAGAGGTGCACTTGGGAATTAACAGTCTCTGGGAGATGTGGTAGAGGAATAATAATAAGGGGCCTAGCCCAATACCTAGTGGGACTCCAGAGTTGACGGACAAGGAGAAGATGGAGGAACCCTCAACCACTTCCTGCCAAGTACATAGCATATAGAAAACAGCTGTGCTAGGAGTGGACAGAGTGGGTGATGCCATGTATTGGTATGTGGAGGAGTTCTTGTCATAAGGCAGGACAGTCGAGGCTATGGAAAAGTCCAAAATGCCATTTTCATTTGTTTATCTTTTAAATGTAATTAACAGCGAACCGCGAAGAAAAACCTAGACAAATGAATCACAAGACAAAACATGACATGTTTCTACCTCTTAGGTCTTCTTCAGGAAAAGTACAAAACTCTCAGTACAACGAAAATGAATGCGCAATCACTTATCTTTATTCACTGCAGCGCAAGATGGACGTTGAATAGTTTCAGTGCCTGTCTTGTGCTGAAATGAATTAAGATAAGTGATTGCTTGTTCATTTTGGTTGTCCCGAGTGCTTTGTATCTTGTCTGAAGAAGACTTAAGAGGTCGAAATGTGTCGTTTTTTTTGTCTTGTGATTTGTTTCTCTAGGTTTTCATGGCGATGTGCTATTAATTACATTTAAAATTTGTTTAGATTTCCACCTGCAGTCGTCTCACTTTGCAAATAGATCTTATATATCTTTGTCAGGAGATCATTGATTGAAGTAAGTAGCAGGGTTGTTGTGGCCATTCTAAAGCCATGGTTCAGTTTGTGGGGATGTTGCAAGTTTCAGCGTGGGGCACAGTATGTGGCAGCAGATGGTGTCTTCTAATTCTAGCAGTTTAAAAGGTACAGATGATTGGGAGATGGGTGGGTTGTTTCTTGGACTGTAATAGTCGCTTACACTGAAGCACAAATGGCATTGTCTCTGAGCCAGTCCTGTGGAAGGTGACCAGTATGAAAGGAAAACAGAAGGATGAAGGTCAAGGATGGAGGAGTACAGTCAGCAAGGGTTCCAAGGATGATTTGGGATGTTGTCAGGGTCAGAGGGTAGAAACTTTGGTTAGGAGACAGAAATAGTATATCTGGAACTGTAATAGTGATGGTTTTCATGGGTTTGTGTGGTTTGGAAGGATCATGTTGAGGGCTTTGTGAAGACTATCTTGAACTGGTGCTGGAGAACGTTTGACTCCAGTTTGCCCCAGGAGCAGGCCCAGTTTAGAGCTGTGCTGATGTTTCAGCGGAATGATTAGGTGTTATTGTCATGTCGCTTCTGGGCGGTGCTGTTGATATATTGCCACTTTACTTTCTAAGCAGTTGTCTGCAGGATGTGAGGAACTTTCTGAAGGGTTTTTTTTTTTGTTGTTAAGGCTGATATTCTCTTGTACAGTCTGTGCTTCTGCCAAAGCATCTTTGTTAAAGGATATTTCAACCGGAATGGGAAAGCTGTAACAAAACTTCAGAATGCTGGTCTGACCATAATGTTTCATACCAAAATGTGTAAAATGGCAAGTCATACGCCTGGCTGGTGGGAAAGGCTGTCACTTGCCTTTTTGTCCATGGCACAACTGGTATCTTTCTTCCTCTTGTGGAGCGTCAGAAGTCAAGTAATTGTGTCTGTGCACGCTGTCGTAGTCCATCCTGAGATCTGATTGATCAGCTCAAAGCTGACAGCACTCTGCAGTTGAAACAAGTTACAGGCGGTTCCAAGACATGTGGAAGAACAGAATAGTGTCCTTTTAAATTTGTTGCTAATTTCTGCTTCATGTGCATTGTGTTTATGAAATGGTGCAATAGGTAGTAGTGAGAAAAATTTCCATCGAATGAAGAACAGAGAAAGAAAAGCAGTAGCATCAGTAAATATTAAGAACGTGAACTTCATTTGTTATAGTGGACTTCATGGACTTATTGAGTGTGTAGTTAAAGGGTGTGTCAAAAGACAGACTTACTCTATTTACACTTGGATAGATTTGCATCAGTGCTGTAACTTTGAATGAAAGATTGTGAAAGTATAATTTTGTCTTGTTTCAGATGAAGAAAGATTCAGGTACCAAAGGTCGAGCACCGATAAAGCAAGAAAACACATCGTGCAAACACGGAGACGGAGATCACAAAGCAGAAAAGCAGGTTACAGACCTCAGAGTTGGGTCCAGATTGGACAGTGATGATCGTGTCAAATCTGCAGAGTTGATGAATGATCTGAAGCTAGAGGCAGGATCCAGACAGCTGCCAGAAAAAACAACGAAAGGGTGGAGGTCGAATCTCAACGTTGTGCCATAGCTGCGGAATCTGGGTATGGTTTCGTCTCGTGACTCGACACCAAAGAAACGTAGGAAGCGGACATCATCTCCAGCTGATGTGGAACAGGTTACCAAGCGGCTGAAAGAAGGGAAAGAATCCGAAGATGAAGAACTCTCAGAATCTGAAGTAATTTACATCATTTGTCTTTATCATTTTTCTTTTTTTTGTACGTCTGTCCATCCCCCCCCCTCCCCCCTTTTTTTTTTCTTTTAGTTCTATTTATTTTGTTTTGTTTATATGTTTCCTGTGTACTATCTTCTTTAGAACTCTCATGCCCATTTTCTTTTTACTTTCGTTGTCTCCATCTCCTTGCCATCCCTACGTTTTAGTTCACACTGTCTGTGCCGTCCTTTGTAGTGTGTGAGAGTGTGAACATACGGGCATTTCACAATGAAAATTTCATGAAGTTGGATAAATTTACTGACCTCGTGTGTTTTTACAAAAATCATAGAGCAAGGGTTTCTGTATAGAGTAAATTTGTTAAATCAGACGCATCTTGAAATTGCCAAATTTCAGCTGTAAGTAGAAACATGCACAGAAATGTTTGCTAGTAAATATGTCCAGCCATCACACAGGTGTTGAGTGCATCCATATTGAGTGGCCAATGTGAGACCACGAAGCGTGGTCAAACTTATCTGAAATGTGCCATCCTCAGTAGAAGACAACAGACTGCATTTTTATGAAAGTTTTCTTCTGTGTGCTTTAGTGTTACAGAATAAAGTTACCTTGATGTAATACAGTCTCACACACACACGCGCGCACACACACACACACACACACACACACACACACACACACACACACACACACACACACACACAGACAAAACACATACAGAGAAAAGATGAAAGTAAGTATTTTCATCATTCTGTGTAACCAACCTGTCTTCAAGTCAGCATTTGTAATGACATCAAAACAAAACGAAACAAAAACAGAGCATGAAAAAAAAAAGGAATAGTGGAGGGGGGTGGGTGGGTTAACTAGTAAACTAAGAGGAATCCTGTAGTATATCATGGCTGAAGAAATTTGCGTGGATAGAAACATACAACAGCAAATGGACAAGTCAAAATTGTCGATAGTCAACTGCTTAGTGTAAGGAGGAAAATGTTTTTGTCTTTGGACACCACACTTTCAATGCCCGGCAGTGACAGTTGCTAGTTTTTCATACCTTTCGATTAAGTTTTAAGTTTTGGCACAAATGGGGGCACTGCATCGGGGAAAAAAAAAAACCCCAGAAATTACTCCCCCATCCCTTCTTCTCCTCCCCCCCAAAACAAAACAAAACAAAACAAAACACAAAACAAAACAAAAAAAACAAACACCTTTGCCAGTGATTACTCAGTGTTTAAAAATCTCTTGGAACAGAGTATATTTGCACCTTTTTCTAGGAAATGAAGATGGAGGTAATTTACACCTCCAGCAAGAATTTCAGATACGTATGAATGGGGCTGAAAGTTTGTGTAAGTTTGGGGCAAGAGAGGGCTAGGGGAAGGAGGTAACATGACCAGACAAGATCGCATTCTTCCTTTTCCGTCCAAGAATCATCTGTGACCACAGTTCTGCTTATGTCATCATCATTGTACACTTTCACCATCGAACGAGGTGTAAGTTAAGGTACAAGGCGAGTTATTTTCATTGAGTGTTAGTTTGTCCGTGATTGACAGTTTTCCAGCATAAAGCGAAAAACTATTTCGAGTCTGGTGAGTGATGGAGTGGACAAAATCTTAATGCAAACTTCATAATTCCATAGTGGAATATCAGTACTTGATGAGATCTCTGCAGGAAAGTTCATATCTCTTTCAGTTATATTTTGTTTAGGGGGCAGTTTAACCCTGATTGCACAAGATGTGCAACACTGTGTAGGCCTAGCCATTTTTCGGCTGTTGTACAAATTGGCCACAAGAACCGTGTTTTGTTTCTGGTTTACATAGTTATTATGTCAGTTTGGGTCGAAGCTTTTTCTTGTTTCTTGATGGATTTCTTTATGGTTAGATGATTTGTTCATGTACAGCAAGTATCAAAAATTTGTTGTGACTTTTTGTTATTGATAGGCTGTGAGGGAGTCCTTGTTTCACGTCTAAGTGTGATGATGATTGTAGTTAATGAAAAGACAAAAGCTGTGTCTGGTGTTGAATTGTTATTATCAGTGTAACTGTTGTTTCCACAGGAGGAGCTAGACTATGAGCAGTTGAGAGAAAGGAACATGAGAGATAACGAGGCTTTTTTCTCATCCCTGGGAATCGAAAAAGTAAGTTGCTGAGATAAGGTAATGGGTGTGCATGGATGAGTTTAACCCGTTGAGTGCCTTTAAGTTCTTGAATTTTCATTCGTTACTATTCCTATCAAAGGACTGAAATAGAGTGTGCGTAGTAAGCCTTTTATGTCTACAGTATTAAAATGATATGCAAATGACCACGCGTGAGGGGAAAGACTATTTTTCCTCATCACTGACTGGATGACCAGCCAGCGCTTTGTCTCGCTTGCAAAGATGGCGGCGCAACCTTCGACGAGCGTAGCGACCAAATCAACGTACTTACACAGCTGAGCGGGCTCTGCTAATCATTTTTGATAAAGATAATAATCTTTTATTCAGCGACTCACTCGAGCATGAAGGTGAGATGATGATAGTGATGGAATTGCCTGCCATATTCGTCAGTTATTGAGTCGTGCTGTGCGATCTCAAGAGTGTGTTCAGCTGACTGGTTTACCACGTCGAACGAGCTAGCCTAGTGTGTACTCTGCACTGCGTGCGAGTGGCCAGCGACGTGTTAGTCAGCGCGAGAGGGGAGCGCGGCCTGCTCGCGGCGTGACACGGGCAGCAGGAAAGGTAGGGGAAGAGGAGGAGTGAAAGAGAGGGTTGAAGTCCAGCAGGGGGCGTGGTGGGGGGGGGGGGGGGCGTGGTCGTGAACTGACCTGTCTGCATGAGGTGTGAGCGTCTGGATAGACTTCTAGACTGTTTTACTTTCATTTACAGGTGTAGTGTGACAATACAAACTTTATTTTCAACTTTTTTTGCTTTGTGTTGTTTTTTTGGATGTGAAGCTGTAGTGGTAAATACATATGTTTTTTGATTGTGCAAAAAAAAATCTATCCAAATCTAAATGCCTAAATATTTTTTTATGATCAAAATTAAAACAAAAGAAGCCCAGATTCAAAATCTCCATTCAATTTCCTTCAAAAATCATATATATTTCATTTTTATATCTTTTGTAGTTTCTGAGCTAGAATTTTTTGTTAATTATTACCCCCATGGCACTGGGCCAGCCTTTGTTATGTAATATTTTCAAGCTTTCAAATTGATGAATGGGATTGGACATAAATATTAAAATTGAAGTGTGATTTGTTCTATAGATTTCATTCATCCTTTTTCAGTAATGATTGTTGCACTTATTAAATGTTGGCATGCTTATAATTACATGTTTGTACTTTTGTTTTTTGAAGTTGTTTTGAATTTAAGAACTGATCTATTAAAAAAAAAAAGGGTTATTTATGCATGACTTGAACATCACTTTCTATCCTCTTAGGCAAAAGAACACCTCCGCCTCAGTGCCAGAAAGATCCCCAAACCTTCTGTCAAACGGTAGGTATTTTGTTTAGCCTTAAAAGTTTGACAATTCTGCCTTTTTATTACAGTAGTTGCCTTGATCTTTTATGTGTTTCCAGTGTTGAATATACTAACAGTCTGGATAGACTGTTTCCTGATGAGAGGTGGGTGAGATTATGTACCTGGAGTAGGTGGTTGCTTTCCATGTTACAATGTTTAGGTTGTTTATCGCATATTGAGAAGTAGGTGAGATTGTGCACCCTGGAATAGGTGGTTGCTTCCCATTGATGCCCCCAAAACACTGATAATGAAATTAGCCATCGTAACGGTATTTCACAGTTGCAAGTATCCTGCAATTTTTTTTTTTTTTTTTTTTTTTTCAGGTTTGTTTCTTTCAGTTGGTGAAACTTACATGCATTATTCCATCCTGTACTGCTCATCTGACCTTATCCATATAATTGATATTTCACCTGTCAAAGGTGACTCTTCATTTCATTGCTGTGTTGGGTTTAAGGAAACTTTGAACTTTTAAGACATGCTATTTGAGGACAAAGATAAAATTGAAAATTGTCAGTATGTGCAAGGTGTTCCAGTTCATCGCTAAATACTTTGAAGATATACCTTTCAGCTAGTGTGGAAATGAGGTATGTCTATACGAGTGACAGTTTTAAGTGAGTGTTCATTGAACACAGTTGTGGGGAACTTTGACCTGATTTGCAGTTGTAGTGTTTGATTTAGGAGGAAAAGCAGCTGTATTTCAGAAGTTGAGTTCACGCTTTCCAAAAAAAAAAATTGACATGGTAGTTTGCTGGCATGTCATGCAGAAGAAAACACAGTATGGTAGTTATAGGGGTATAATCAAAGTGAAAAATCATAATAAATCATGCCAGCTTATTTCAGTAAACCTTGGGAATCTACCATTATGTTGATTATTGCCTTAAAAATTTGTATGTTGTTTGACATCGTTTGTTTTCTGTCAGAGTTCAGAGTGCAGATGTCCGACGTATGCATTAGCCCAACCTTGAGTACCTACCACACATTGGTTGTGCCATTTTTATCATTGTTAGTGTGTATAGTGAATGTACACCTGTGTGTGTGTATGGATGTGTGGGCACAGGCCCGTGTGTGTGTTTTGAGCGTATGTGTGTGTGCATGATGTGTGTGTATGTGTATGCATGAGTGTATGTGTGCACACCAGCGAAAGAGGGAATCCTGTTTCAGGTGTACACGTGTCGGTCGCTCTTTGTAGTTGTGTTAAAAGACTTAGTGCAGCTCGCCACTGTAGTTGTTAAAATGCCTTACTGCAGCTCTCACCACTGTTGTGTGCACAGTGAGCCAAAGAAGAAGGAGGTGCTGCCCAGGCGCAAAAGTTTACGCATCCAGCGAATCGATCCGACGGGTCAGCCCTTGCCGCCTGAACCAGAGCCGGAGCCTTTTGTGGTTGAACATGTGAGTTTGATGATCAAATTTAGTGGCATTGAATTACTACATTGTGTCAAAATGCTGCCTGAATTCATGTGAGTGCAGCTGCTTGGAAATGGGTGAGGCTGGACAAAAAGTATGTTGAAATATTCTTCTGAAATGGATCTCGTGTCGGGCAAATGTTTGAGATGGTGTGTTTGAGGTATTGGTGTAAGAATTAGAAATCGACAAATAATTCAGGTGGGAATGAATGTCTTCAACAGCAAAACTAAAAAACAAAAACGTCTCATAGTTGTATAGTTAATTGTATTCTCAGATAACATTCTGAATATGTTTCGGCACCATTCAGAATATCTTTCAGCTCTGTTTCTAACTTGCTGGCAGTCCTCAGGAAGTGGAAACGATCTTTCCTATTCCAGATAAGTGCGCTGACCAAAGTTCTCGCTCATGAAGCTGAAAACTTTGAGTTTTCTGCTGCTGTGGATCACGATCAAGCTGGGGCAAACAGTGATGGTGGGCACTAAGATCCTCGTAATGTGGTGGTTCATCACTTGTAGTTTTCTTCTTCTTTTTCTTCTGCGTACGCGGGCTGATGCTCCTGCGAACACCTCCTGTATAGAGGACAAGGATTAATCCCATCTACCCTGTAAAGGGAATGGAGTTTTGTGTATGACCGTTTTTTTTTTTAAATCCTGCCATACTCCATCTTCAGGAAGGTGCATGCTATGTGTAATGTGTCATCCATACCAACGGCCAAACTGGCCTTCTCTTCCGAAGGTTGGTGATGGGTTTTTATGTGTGTGCAAGATGTTGTGCGTGTGTGTACACTCACAGAACCTCGGTTTATAGTCTCATTCGAAGGACTGTATGGGAAATGAGTCGGAATCGAGGTTAACTCCGAGGGAAAAATCCCCCTGTACCGAAACGGCTGGTGGAAATTCAAACCCGCAACCCAAGGATCACCAAGATTACAAGTCCAGCGCTCTACCACTGAGCTATTCGGGCCCCCCAGCTGGAGTTTGATTTTTCAAGTGCCGTCACTCGAATTCAGTTCAGGCAGAGTTTGATTTTCATGTGCCAGTCATCCGAATTTGGTTCAGCTGCCTGATCCAGAGAGTAATGTTATCAGTCCTTTGTGCACAGGACAAGAGGGAATCGGCAGGCTGCCACCTTTTTTTTTTTTCAAGGGCAAAGGATTGAACAAGGTATGCTGATCTCGGTCGGAATGCGCCCATTTATCCATTCAAAAAGGGCTTAGACTCCACCACACTGTACCTGTCTGCTGTGAGCTCATGGATATCAAAACCCTCCTCACTCTTACTGTCCTCAAAAAGTTCCCTGAAGGTGTCTCTGAATGTGTAAAAACTCTGACACCATGTAGGACAGCAAGTGTTGTGAATTAAGACAGGTGATCAGAAAAAATGAAATCAGAGTGTGCATTTGTGGCGCATAGGAGTACACATATATCCTTTCAGTGATGTGACGTGGTCTTGGGCTTCACCACGTGGTCAAGGGAAAGCAATCCCAAACATACAAGGGTTAACTCCCTGTAGAAAATTTACATAGTCCAGTGCTGTCCTTAAAGGTTTGTGGTGGAGAGAGTGTGTCTAGAAATGTGTCTGTTGATTCGAGTAAGTAACTATAGTGTCTTTATTTATGGACAGATTTTGTTGACAGAGTGGAGTTTAGCTGGCAAGACGGACTATAAATGTGATTTTGTCACTGTGTTTAAACAATATTGTTGTGCACTGTACTTTAGTTTTATCATGATAAGTTAATGATAAGTTAAACAATATTGAATTACAAGTGTGTTAAAAAAAAAAATAAAAGAAACGAAATTGTTAGCTGTAAACTGTTTGCAGTTTATTACAATGATGTATAAAGTAACAAAAACAAGATATGCTTACCTTTTAACCTTTTTTTTGCTCTTCTTCCTCTCTGCTGCTGCCTGCTTTGTGTCATTCTTTACTCCTTTGTTTTGCCCAGCATTTGTGGCTCATTCATTTTTTTTTTTTTTTTTTTTTTATGGTCTGTCTGTGTACAGTCTCTGTTGTCTGGAATATTTGTGATGCCTTTCATGTTCTTTTTTTTTTTTTCTTCTTTTTTTAGAACTTGTATCCACTGTCTTCTTACGCATCTGACCCATGCCCTCTTTTGTGTCTCTCTCTATACTGTCTCTACTTTCTCTCTGCTTTAGCGACCCATTTACCTGTCCTGTACAGAGTTCTTTCCAGATTTTAAAGGGGCAGGTATGATGATTTGATCAGGCAACAAGGTAGAGTACGTGAAACGGTATCCAGAGTGGAGTTACCTGTCCAGTGTGCTGTATTTGTTTGCCAGTGTGACTCGTATTAAAGGTACTGTTGGTGACATTCTCATGCATCTGATGAGTTTTTTTTTTTTTTTTTCACTTTTTCTTTTAACTTCAGGGCAGACGGACATCAAGGGGAATGGCCGACGTTTTCCAGGAGATCCTGAAATGGACTTTTTTTTTTTTTTTTTTTGCTGTCCCAACCTCTGCGCCACCTCAGAGGCAGTGCACACACACCGCTCATTCCGACACCCCGTCCACAGCCACAGCCCCGGTCGGCCCTGCCGCAGCCCAAGCATCGGCAATCCACAGGAAGCAGTCAGTGTCAAGTCGTCAAGAGGCAGCCCACCGGAGGAGACACTCACTTCAGTGGTGTTCAGTGGCGCCTGTTTTGATCTAACATACGCAGAACACCACCTACTAAGCCCCCTACTGACGACAATAATTGCTTAGTCGCGGAGCCGGCGTGAGTGAGCTCTCCCCCCGGAGGGCGCCACCACGTCCGTCCAACGACAGCCCCCATGGACTCCCCGATACTGGTGACCCCGACGAGCCCAAACCAAAGCCACAGACGTGGAGAGGACATCGAAATTGAGGTCACCATGAGAGCAGGGCATGAAGGGCCACAGAATCTGTGACTTTTTTTTTTTATGCTGGTCGATGAGAATGGGGATGATTAGATGATGCTACGGAATTCCATTTCAGTCTGAGACTACATGACAGGGCTGTACTCTACGCTTCCTTTCATAATATATCTTGGCGTCAACCAGACCTGAGAGATACAGGCACCTGCAGTGTTGGTCAGGAAATTTGAGCAACACTCTCAGAAATGCATCCATTAAGTGGATGAAACTCGACTGTGTGGTCCCAGTCTTCCCAACTGAGTCCGCAGCAAACTCAACTCTGGGTAGGAGCTGGTCGAGGCAGAAAAACCCACATGACTCTGATGGGATTCGAACCCACGACCTCCCAGCCGTGAGTAAAGTGGTAGTATTTTTTTTGAGCTGTGGTGCTATGTGTATATTTCAGCCAAGAGATCCTGCTGCATATTTTGTTGAGGGCTGCTGTGTGCATATTTCCACCAAGAATTCCTGCTGTGTGTTTTTTTTTGAGGTGTGGAGCTGTGTGCATATTTCAGCCAAGAGATCCTGCTGCATATTTGATTAGAGCTGCTGTGTGCATATTTCAGCTAAGAAATCCTGCTGTGTGTTTTGTTTTGAGGTGTGGTACTGTGTGCATATTTCAGCCAAGAGTGTCTGCTGTGTAGTTTTGTCTTATGGTGTGGTGCTGTGTGCATATTCAGCCAAGAGTTCCTGCTGGGCCCTGTGAAGATGGTGGACGTGATGGAGAGCGAAGAAGAGGATCACGTGATCACCACCCGTGCATGGTCAGACCTCACCAAGGACAAGTGTCAACACAAACCTCTCTCTGCAGAGCTGGCAGGGTGAGTGAGAAATCAGAGTTTGATCAAGTTACATGACAACATTAGGGGAAAACAAAAGAAAAAATTGTTTAAGTTTGAAATCGACATTCTCGTTGAGTTTTGCAAAGTTGTTGTAGGATGTGATGTGTAGGGGAAAAAAGTGAAATGAACTCGCCAAGATGAAGCGTTAATTGGGTGGGACAGAGCTCATTTGGGAGAGCGCTGGACTTGTAATCCTGGTGATCCCAGGGTTGCATGTTAGAATCGCTGCTGGGCCATTTTGATACAGGGGGAATTTTTCTTCTGAGTTAACAGTGGTTCTGACTCCATTACTGGAAAAGTCCTTCGAATGAGGCTCGAAGCTGAAGTTTGGTTTGTGAACACAGGCATAGCAGCTTGCACTACGTGTAAAATCCCACCACCAACTTTTGGAAGAGGTGTCCCATTTCGAGGTTGGTATGGATGACATGTTACACATAACATGCATTCTTCATGAAAAAAAACTGGACGAATTAAGAAAAATTAAAAAAAAAAGTCAGTCACATGAGCTGAATGACTCTGGGGATGACAGAATGTAGCACCACCAGGCAGCTCTTGGGTTGGCTCTTCTCTGGTAGGCAGCTGGTTGTGTAATAGTGAGAGCATGGTGCAAAATGCTTAGATCTTGGTCACTAATGGAGGATAAGTGCTTTGTAAATACTCTAAATGATGATAGTCATTGTAGTAATAATAATTAAATTGCATACAAATTGTTCGTCATGCAGAAGTGGAAGCAATGCTCCCACACGCATGCTTGCAGGGTAAGGTGAAATGATTTCAGCATTTCATATCACTGTACATGCAGGGGTCTTTATCACAAAGGTTTAAGAGTGTGCCCATATAGCCCATCCTGCAGCAGAAACGGAAGGTATGAATACTTACTGAGTTCATAGGAAAGTAAGGGATTTTAACTTGCTTGCACCACAGGAGATTTGCAGTACAAAGAATCGTGGTTTCCACATTCAGAACGCTTGGCCAGATAAAACGCTGTAGTTTTCATATTTAACCTTAAGAATGCCAATGACGCACTGGTGCGCTGAGCTGCCATCTTGCCGATATATCCCCAGGTGCACTCGTGCGTTCATTAAGGGGTAGTGAAATCAGTAAGTTTGTACTCGATTGGTTGAAAAGAGCCAATCAGAATAAAGCAATCCCGTAATGCACCAGGATTTCACTTTCTTTCCTTCCTGGGTGAGCGCCATATTCCATGTGGTTTGTTTACCAGAAATTTTTTTTTGAAGTTTTTGAGTAAAATTTTGACATGGACACAGGCGATTAGCAATTCTTGCAGGAGGTGTTTTTTGACTCAGCCTCTAATGAAGAGTTTTTAGGGTTTAACTGTGAAGATGCTGAGGATGTTGTGGGATGGGCTGATGCAGGTGAGGGGGAACTGAGAGACGATAGCAAGACTCTGTGCACTTCAGGGCTATATGACTCGTGAACACCCATTAGACATGTCATTTTTTTTTTTCTCATAATCAAAGCATAGACAAAGCACATAATAGTTGGAATTGGCATGTTCTTTATTCATTCCTCTACATTCACTCCAAATTCCATAACTGCACAAACAACAGAACAGAAATTACAGCAATTTGAAGAAGGTAGGTATGCAGATTTTTTCAGTCACCCAAAAAGAATATGGCCGCAGGCAGAAGTTACCGCTCACAGATGTGGCTTGCTAAAGGTTAAGTTGGTTGTCCTCATCACAGGATGCAAGTCCTGTTTGGGGGCAGTGTTGCTGTACTTTAGGGAGTATGCCAAAATACATATAAGCACACAGAATTGTGCAAAGTGAAGCTTAGTTAATGCACAATTCAAAATAGATGATTCAATTTTCAAAGAGCTGGTCTTCTTCAGACTTTGCTTACAACAGACGTAGTATGAAAAAAAAAAGAAGAAGAAAATGACTATAGTGGCCTCTGAGCACACAGGGGAGTTATATAACAGAATTCTGATTTTTCTTTGTCTGTTTGTAGGTTTGTTTCAGAAATGAAGCAGATGCGCATCACCACAAAGGCCAAGGCATGCAAAGATCGCCTGTTTTCTGTTGCCGTTCACCCAACGACAAGCCGCGTCCTGGCCATGGCGGGCGACAAGTGGGGTCGCTTGGGATTTTGGGACCTAGTGAGTGGTGTGGAAAACAGTCACAGTTGATTAGTGGAAGCGCTGAATGGATTTTTGAAGGGAAAAAAAGAATACGTTAATCATTTGACCTGATTGTTGGTACCTTGTCTTTTTTTTTTTGCACCTCGTCTTTTGTTGTTGTGGTTGTTTTTCTTGTGTGGAATAAGGAGTCTTTACTGTCCACTGAATGGTATCATTTATGAGAAATGATTTGTCTAGTTGTGGTGGCAGGATGAAAGATGGATTTTTGAACATGAATAGTGGCAAGTGATTCGTGATGAGCCACAGTTTTCCAGAGGCATTTGTGACATCAATGGGGGCACTAACTTACGTGTGTGTTTACACACGCACATACACACACACACACACACACACACACACACACACACACTCTCTCTCTCTCTCTCTCTCTCTCTCTCTCTCTCTCTCTTTTAACTCTTTCATTCCTACTTTTCTATGAACCCTTACTTCCTCTTGTTCCTAGATTCTTAAAATACGAGCATTCTCTTCATTCCTGGATTTAGAGAAGAAAAGAAGTCTTAAGTGATATCTGCCACATACGCAGTAGCAAACCGGCCAGAATAGAGTGGCAACCACTTTCCATGTTGTATGGGCTATCTGGCATCCATTCCATTCATTTACACTGCCCCGCAAGCGACCTGGTCATGACGTGTACCGATGATGCAACTCGCGCGAAGTTCAAAGCGCTTACCATGAGAACCGATTTTCCGGGCTGCAGGAAGGTGAGGAGGGATTTTGTGCTGCCTGGTTTTCTGGACTGCAGGAAGGAAGGGTAGGATTTCTGCAAACTGGAAAACCAGGTTGTAGGGATGGAAGAGTTGAGATTTGAGAACTGATTATAGAGGGTTGGGGAAAGTGACTGCAGTGTGACGGGATGTGTGTTTTGATGAGCGTCTGGCATACACATGAACTGTCAGCAGCCAAACAAGACGGTGGCATTGCTGGCAAGTCACGAGCTGCATGCAGTCATTCAGTGTGATGATCATCTGTTGATGGCATGGAGACTGACATTCACACAGGGAGTTCATGTTCATGTATCAGTTTGCACCTGTAAAGACACACTCACCCCCAAGGTCTATTGCTGATAGCATGGACTAGTTGTAATGGTTCAGTGCCATGGAACCAAGGCAAAGTAGGCCTGGTGGACAGAGCATTCTTCCCTTGATCCGAGATCCTGGGTTCAGTTCCAGCTTGAGGTGTCCAGGGTAGAGGAAATATGTCTCTCAGGGTCACTGTGGGCGAAGACTTCAGACCGATCTCGGCTTCTTCAGAGGAGACCGTTAACTCTTCAGTTCTTTCCCTTGAATTTTGATCACTGGTGATCGACAGTTTTCTTCATGGAATTATGGGTATTTAAAACAATTTTGTTATCTGAAGCAATATATTGCCTAAAAAAAAACTGAAATAGACAAATTCATCACAAAAAATATTATTTTTAAAAATAATGCGCAGAATATCACAAAACAAAGAACGTCTGTCATGCAAAAGTCTCAAAAACTGTTGAGAGTTAAACTGAGTTCCATTTCTGTACGCATGTTCTAAAGAACAAACTGACAGAAAAAAAGGCACAAAATAGGAGTACAAATGTTCAGTCTAAAAAAAAAAAAAAAAAAAGAGCACAGAATAAGAGTACAAATGTTCAATCTCATTTCATCGTGTGCTGATAGGATGGTAACACCCCTCAACCCCAAACCTACATACACTCTGCTAGTGTGTTTTAAACATCATACCTGACAGTAAATTCCTACCTGAGTAGTGAGTTCAAAAGTGGTCATACTCTCACAGGTCTCAGCAAAGATGAACCCCAGGCTTGAAATGGCAGAATAGAGGTCTTTTTTCCTTTTTGGTTGAGGCGTGCCAGCTAGCGTGGTCTTGGCTGTATTTATTCTCAAGCTTTTTTGGGGGGCAGCCCTCCCCACCCCGCACTTCCACCTTTTGTTTCAAGTTTGCTGCCCCGGCTTGAAACATATGACAGCTGCCTTTGTTTGTTATTGTTTATTTAGCTACAATTATGGTGTCCATTCAGTGATTTGACAGAAGGGTAGTAGGCAGCGCGCTTGAATGGTACTTTGGACAGCATGTTAGTTTTGCATGTAAGTAGTAAGAGGATTTCAGATGTTCCCTCACATGCGTGCCAGATTTTATGACAAAGTGAGGACATATTTTCAAAGGGGCTGCTTATGTGGTTTACTGTCAGAAAAAAAAGGGAAATATCTGTCGCCCATGCCAAAGGGGTACAGATATCTGTAGAGTTTGTCAGAAAATCTGAGCAACATTTTCAGAGACATGTGTGCAAGTGGATCAAACTTGACTGAGATTTTAATTGAGTCAACCTGACGAGACAGAAAAATCCCACAAATAACTGACCGGGATGGGAATTGAACCCATGGTCCCCCAGTCAGTCTGCAAGTGCAAATAGCTGCTACGGCAGTCCATATTCCATTAAAATATTGTTTTCTGTTCAATGATGCACAGAGTGCTGCCGACCAGGACAAAAGCGTGGTGACATACCGACCCCACTCGCGTCCCATTGGTAACATTATGGTGCCCGCGCATGATCCCCTGAAGGTCTACACCTGCAGCTATGACTCTACGCTTCGCTGCGGCCATGTTGAAAGAGGCATCTTCGAAGAGGTAAGGCCACAAATTGCTGGGTATGAGGTGAGGGATGTTGAAACTTCTCATTTCTTCCCTCAAATTACCTTTAATCTAACATACCAAGGCTCACGCAGTCACTCCCTTCATCCCCGCCTCCTGGTTCCCTTTGGATTTCACAGGCAAGGTATTTGTTACCCTCAAAAAGAGGAATGATGTGAGCATGTGCAAGGTATGAGGCCCTTTCCGGGTTCTTGTCCATACAGACTTTATTGTGTACGAGGTGGCAATAGCAAACTGCTGTTGCTTATTGCATTAGTGAGCCAAGGTAAATAGGTTAGATTAAACGTGATTGTTGAAGGAAATTTTCCTCTGTTGAAATGTTTATGAACATGACAACGCTGTTTTTTTTTTTTTAATACAGTTGATAAGGAGACATGGAAGCCTGTACTGTCCATGGGTGGATGTGCGCTCTTTGCTTTCAAGTCAAAGAATAATATGTGTTTGGAAGATGTCAGTGAGGCATCTAAAGGTGAAATCACAAATGAATACAGATGGGCCTGACAGAGTGAAAACACTGTGTGGGGATTTGAGTAATGCGCATCTTAAAGAGTAAAGAAATGCAATATTTTGATCTGTAAATGGCATCACTGGTTTTGAGAAATTGTAGCAAGGAATTTTCTCTATTATTATTATATTTATATGCATGAATTCGATACGAAAATAACATAAACAATCACACATGAGTTTGTGATTAATGTGTACGCATGTGTGTGTTTTGTTACAAAAATAACATAAGCAATCATACATGAGTATGTGATTGTTGTGCACGCATATGTGTGCAGTTGTACTCAGTTCCTGAAGAGGAGGACGATCTGTTCCGTAATTTTGATTTCCTGTCCCCCGTCATCCTTGTTGCTGGCTCAGTTCCGAGGCGACGTAGCGGTCCTGGACACGCGCAGTCCAGGGTAAGTGATCAGAGTTCTTCACCATGCCTACTTCTGTTTTGATGCCCTTTCTTTCTGTCTCTTTCGCTTTCTGTTAACTTTCAGTATAGATCTGCAGGGAAAGTGAATTTTCTTCCTCCCAGGCTCTCGCTCTTTATCATCCCCTCATCCTTTGCTTTTGTAATACATCTTTTTTTTGTTTGTGTTTTGTGTATGTTTTACTTTACACATACCTGACTGTTGACTAGAAAGAACAAAAACTAAAGGGGAAAAGGGATGGAAGATCCTTGAATTTTTGCAGGCATTCTGTCCTTCCTGTTTGTCACCAGTCTTCTCCTTTGAGTGTTCTTTAGAACCAGATTTCTTTCTGTTTTCACTCATTTATGTGAAATTAGCAGGCGAGAACTGATAAACAGACAGAGATTTTGTTTTCTGTCCTTTACAACTCGCTGGCCATTCTCACCACTCCGTAGGTAGCCACAGCTGAAGTCCTGTCGCAGCCTTTGTACCAACAGTCGGCATAGAGCTAATGGCACCATATCATATTGAGACAGTGGCACAGAGAAGATGCTGCACTACTGCCGATCCACTTAGCTCTTTCATTCCTACTTTTCTATGAACCATTACTTCGCCTTTTACCTGGATTCTTAAAATATGAGTATTCCCTTCATTCCTGGATTTAGAGAAAAAAAGAAGATGCGTGAAGTGAGAACTGCTATGCATGCAGTTGCAAACCGGCCTTTTCAGAGTGGCGACCACTTTCTCAGGCTGTAGGGGCTGTCTGACATCCATTCCATGCATAAACATGACCCGTAAGCGACCCTGTAATGACGTGTACTGATGACGCGACTTGCGCGAAGTTCAAAGCGCTTACTGCGGGAACCGATTTTCCAGACTGCAGGAAGGAAAGGAGGGATTTTGTGCTGCCCCAGTTTTCCGGGCTGCAGGAAGGAAGGGTAGGATTTCTGCAAACTGGAAAACCGGATTGTAGGGATGAAAGAGCTAAGCAAGGCCATTAGATCTTGTTACATGGTCATGTTAGCGTAGTTTCTGTCCTTGACTGATGTTAAATGTCCTCAGACTTACTGAAAGCAAAGGACTTTTCACAATAACTCTTCACTGGGATGTGTGAGGAGAAGAAATTGAAATTTTGGGTTGCCAGTGAAGAGGGGTATGTTTTTTTTTCCCCCTACATTTTTGAACGGTTTTGAATGCAATGCAGAAGTTGCCTATCATGTACCGGCTTGAAACGTGAGGTCACACTGCTCAGTGAGGAGTTCAAGAAGGTTCTGTGTGTATGTGTCCATGCATGTGCACATGCATGTTAATGCACTGAACACTAGCACTGAAGTCACATAATGTTGATAGTGGATCAGTGGAACACCAAGACGGGGGTCAGTGTGTTGGCCTGATGTGTCTTCATTGGCTTATATCTATTGACAGCACGATGTGACTTCGGTCGGTGTCAGCTTGTGAGCGGGTGAAGCGGACACAAGGCATTGAAATGTGTGTCCGGGCTGGGCTGCAGCAGTAGTTTCCTTCAGGATGGGTCTGATCAAGTGCCTGTGAAGGATTTCTTCCCCTTTCTGTAGGATCTGAACGGCACTGAAAGAATTACCAGCTCAGAGACATTCAGAGTTGCCTGTCGACAATTAAATTTTTTTTGTTTTTGATGATTTTTTATTCCTTGCTGTTAACATTTTGTCTCATTTTCTGTTGTTTTTGATGATTTTTTTTATTCCTTGCTTTTAACATTTTGTCTCATTTCTGAGACTGAAGGTATTGTTAGCCTGTGCTTGTGTACTTGAAGTGCTGAGTAGTTCATCGACATATGAATAAATGATATATGTTTCTATGTATGTCTGTAACTTTCAGGCAGAAGGCCGAACAGTGTACAGAGTGTGCGACAAGTACCTGAGAACCGTCAGCGTTCATCCTACCAACCCCGAACTTTTTCATCACAGCTGGCACAGACATGTACGTCATCGATTGGTGGTCACATTTTCGTTTTGTATGTGATTATTTTTGAGAAAACTGCAGAATGATGATAATTCTTCAAAGCAGTACTGGAAGTTATTTTGTATATTGATAGATTGCCTGTAACGATGATGATTTGCATTACAATGTGAATGTAATTTGAAAATACGTTACTCCATGTTCATTATCATCCATAATATGTAGAGGCATGGTTTTTCAGGCTCAGCATTTCCACGAGTTTCATATTGAAAAAAAACAGTTATGCCTGCATACATACATGCATGCATGCGCAAGTCCACACATGCTGTCAAAAGCATACATACGCACACGCACATGCATGCACGCACACACACACACGCACACACACACACATACACACATAGTCAGCTATACCCTGATTTTATACCTTCAAACTGCACAGCACATGGTGTGAAACAGTACAGGCAGAAACAGCTGATAACCCCAAACCCCATGCTCTCCTCGCATGAAAAAACAACATGAAAGTTTACATGTTTGGGAGGCCAAAGTTAACAGAAACATACGTTTAACTGTCTGTAACATACTGTAAAGTTAGATGAATGGACTGGGAACAAAAATACCAAGAGATTGTGTTCTAGCAATTGTCAGCAAGTGTTGTGATCATTTTCATATGCCTGCCTTTGGTAGGTGGTATGATTTTTAAATTGTAAATGTTTGTTCAACTTTCCACTAAGCGGGCTGTGAATGATGCAGTACAGATCATATTCATTCACACTTGAAAAACAGGAAAAGGCATGCTTGTACAATAAAAAAAAAACCCAGCACAGAATATGAGAATGAAACATAAAAGGGATAAAAAAAAAAAAAGGGGGGGGGGGGGGCTTAAGAGGAAAGAGATAGGGTGTTGTTTTTCACCGTTCGGGTGTGTGTGTACGTTTGTGTGAGTTCATGCTTGTGATGAACAAGTGAATGAGAGTGGTATAGAAATATTTGCATGTCTTGAAATGAAAGCATCTTTTCCGATTGTGTGGCTGGTATTCTGCGATGTTTAGGTAGTGAAATTTTTATGCTGGCAACTGGAAAATTTGTTCTTGCTAGTAAAAAATATTTGAACAGTTAGCAAAATGCTTGGAAGAGAAAACCATGATGCATTGTGTGGATTATGTGTGGGAGTGCCTATTTTGTAGATCTTGACTGTTCTTGTACCATTTTGTGTGTGTGTGAATGATTTGTTCTGCTTTGAGAAGACTAGCTGATGATATGCAATGTTACTTTGATATAGTAAATATTGTTATTGCTGTTGTTTAATTACAGTGCACTTAATCACCCTGTGGGATTGCAGGAAGGTGTCGGTGTGGGACCTCCGTAAGCTGGGCAAGAAAGGGAACAAACCTCTGCATTCTTTGACGCATGGCCGGGCGGTGTCCAGTGCTTACTTCTCTCCCCTCACAGGTGGCCGTATTTTGTCGTGCAGTGCTGATGACACGTTAAAGTAAGTACTGTGGGAAGAGTGTTGTTTCTATGTTGTCTCTTTTGTTTCGTTTCTTTCTTTTGAAATGCACAAAGTAAGTAGTGTGGGAAGAGTGTTGTTTCTATATATCGTCTCTTTTGTTTTGTTTCTTTGTTTTGAAATGCACAACATGTGTCGATAAATACACTGTCATCAAAGCATTTATATGACAGAAAGGAATAAAGTGAGATGCAAAATGAGTAAGAAAATAAATGATTTGAAGTTTGTCGTCCTCGTTTCCAGATTGAACTCAAGAGGTTCAGTGTATGGATGTGGAATTGTCTTCCCCCTTTTTTTTTTCCCTAATGAAATTCTTTTTTTTTTCCTGTCCCACCATTACGTTTGGTGGTTGCATCCCATCACTGTAGAGTATGACTGAATTCGACACCAGTGTGGAATTTTCATGTCACAAGTTCCACCAGTACATGATGACCTTGACTTTTTACAGGAATAATGGAATCTAATGTCAGAGCAAGATGTTTTTTGAAAACATGTGATCATGGTTTGAAATGTCATCAGAACCCGGTGACTAAGAGTGTGCAGAGATCTTAACTATCAAGAGAAAGTCACTTCTGGTTCAGCTGTCGCACGCGGGAATCAAACCATGAAACAAGTTTGATGCCTTTCCCACCAGGCCAACCAGGGTCCCCCTCCCCCCCTGCTCTCCCCTGCCCACCCACACCAACGTTTCTTTCTGTACCCAACCTTACCTAAGGTTAACACTGTGAGAAGGAATAGAGGCAGGCGAGTATGTGCTTTGCAGGATGCTTAGTCTGACGTTTGCCACGGAAGGGGATGTAACCAGTGCTGAAAAGTGAAAGACTGGTCACTGTGTAGAGGTGATGAAGAGATGTCTTTGTACTGCATTAGTTGTGGAATTTGGCCAATAGGCGCAAACTTGCTCGATGTCTTGGTTTGATTTGATTGACCCCCGCTAAGGGCAGAGAACTGATGTGAAGTCGGAGTGGTGTTTGTGTGCAGACACATGCTTCTTGTGATAAGTCTTGGAATTGTCGTCCTCTGTCTCTTTTTTTTTTTTTTTTTTTTTTTTTTTTTTTTTGAAATGGCATGAGGTACATCTGTGATAATGTTGATGCTCTTTTGTCTTAGCTTTATAGCAACAGTAATTATTGTGACACTTGCCTTTGACTGTAACACTTTCGTTCGATCTGATCTGATGTATTGAGTCTGTGACTCTAGATAAGTGGTATTAGCATCCAGGATCCAAATTTGATCTTGAATCACGGGTATGAATTTATACATAGTAAGTTAGGACACAGTAGGCAAGGTTTTAATCAGCTTTCAGCCTACAATTATAATTGTGATATTTTCTTTTGATCTGATATGACAGTGATGTCAGTGAATGTACACTTAAAGTGATTATAGTGTCAAGGATCCAGATTTGAATTTGAATCGTGGGTATGAATTTAAACATAGTAGGGAAGGCTTCAATCAGCCTTCAACCTACATTGATTATTGTGATATTTTCTATTGATGTGATGTGACAGTTAAGTCAGTGACTGTAGATAAGTCGTAATGGTGTCAAGGATCGGAATTTGATTTTGAATCATGAGTGTAAATTTGTTCATAGTAGGTATGGTTCTAAGCAGCTTTCAACCAACATTTATTATTGTGACATTTTCATTTGATCTGATGTGGCAGTTTCGTCGGTGACTCTAAATAAGTTGTATCAGCGTCGAGGTTCCGAATTTGAATTTGAATCATGGGTATGAATTAAACATAGTAGGTAAGGTTCTAATCAGCTTTCAGCCTAGAGACTCCCTCCCTGTCCAGCTGGGCTGTGACACTGATTTAATTGCGAGTCCTGTATCTCTTGGCCAGGTCCTGGTAATATTGTTAGCTGTGCGTTTGTGCAGTGTCTTCAACTGCTCCTCGTCCTGTGGAGAGGTGACCCGCGCCAAGACGCTGAGGTAGCTAATGGGTGACTGGATGTTTGTCTTGGTGTGTTATAAGACTGACGGAAAACGAAATGTTGTGGTGTTTGCCTTAGTGTGCTAAATGACTGACAGTAAACGAAATGTTGGGGTGTTTGTCTTGGTGTGCAATACCACTGACAGGAAACAGAATGTTGTGGTGTATGTCTTGGTGTGCTATATGACTGACAGGAAATGAAATGTTGTGATGTTTGTCTTGGTGTTTCTATATGACTGACCGGAAACGAAATGTTGTGGTGTATGTCTTGGTGTGCTATATGACTGACGGGAAATGAAATGTTCTGGTGTATGTCTTGGTATGCTATATGACTGACAGGAAACGAATGATGTTAATGGGTTAGGTTGAGATTCTGTCATACAAAGCAGGACAGTGGTACCTCTGAATAAAGACTTAGTTTGCTTTTTCCTTTAAAATCCTTTTAAAGGCTTAAGATTTTGACCTCTCCAACGCCCCTCCTGCATAACTCTCCCTCCCCCCTCCTGAACCCTCCCTCTCCCCCCCCCAAAAAAAAAAATCAGGTGAAACAGCTTGGAGCTGTTTTGCAGTCCCCATATTAGAGTAAAGCATGAAAAACATGACAAACTGAGAAAACAAACTTTACTTTGAATCTTTCCAAAACGAAAGTGTGATAACTTGTTTGCAATTGAGCTTTCTGTTAATATTAACATCAGCAGTTGAGTAAGGGTGGTGATGTTCTCAGAGTTGTGAGGGGTTGGTTTTTGAAGCAAAATGCGAGAGCGTTTCTTACATCATTTGAGTGATAAAGTCATCTTGATTTTACAGGGCATTTATTTTGACAGATTGGTGACTAGAGTACATTGACCTTGAATAATGGGTTCTGGGTGATCTGAGCATTGAGCACAGACTTTGGTCTGCTGCTGTTGTATATGTCAGAAATTCATCAAACTTCTGAACATGGATGAAATGGTTTTTGCTGCTTTTCAGGGGGGGGGGGGGGGGGGTTTCCCACGGTATTGTGGACTGTGGTGTGTCTCTATTTGACGCCAGGAGCGCAGATACAGCCAGCCGTGTCTCCCTGATGAGTTTCCGACCCAGCGGACGAAAGGCCTCGGAGCAGGCATACAAATATATCTGCCTTTAAGAGGGATTGTGATGGTTCCCTTATGCAGCCAGTGAAGAGTTTTCATATATTCATATTTTCTTAATTTCATTTTCCCAGTTTTTACATCTTCAACCTCCTGCCCCCCCCCCCCCCCCCCTCCTTAAGTTCAAAGTTTTGCCAAGTCATTACTATGAAGACAATTTAGTTGTTGGCCTGCGCTTGTTTTTCCCCCACTATTAGATTGTTCGTCTTTGTATTTGTCTGACTTTATTCAAGTTTAAAAGGCTGTGCCAGTCTTGAATAAAAGTTACTCTGTGTTAGGTTTCCTTATGGGAGCAAAGACTACCCCACTTATTTACTGTTCATTGTTTGCTGTTCCCTGCCTCATTTCATTTCCGATTTCGTTTTGATTAAATCGAGGTTACTTGTATTTGTTTGTTTCTGTCTGTCTTTGTGTTTGTCTTCTGATCTCCCTTGCATCCTTGGGTGGATCCTCAAGCGTAGGCTCAAAGATTGCCCCCTACATTTTTTATACTATCTGCATAATATCTGTAGTTTTTCAGCAACTTTTTTCCTCCCCACCCTTTCATTTGTTTCCTTTACTACTCTTCGCTGGCTGCTTTGGGGATGCTATTGGATTCTTTTTTTGCACCCTTGGTGGTGAGAACACCACGGTATTGTGGACTGTGGTGTGTCTATTTGACGCCAGGAGCGCAGATACAGCCAGCCGTGTCTCCTGATGAGTTTCCGACCCAGCGGACGAAAGGCCTCGGAGCAGGCAATACAAATATATCTGCCTTTAAGAGGGATTGTGATGGTTCCCTTATGCAGCCAGTGAAGAGTTTTCATATATTATATTTCTTAATTTCATTTTCCCAGTTTTTACATCTTCAACCTCCTGCCCCCCCCCCCCCCCCCCCCCCCCCCCCCCCCCCCCCCCCCTCCTTAAGTTCAAAGTTTTGCCAAGTCATTACTATGAAGACAATTTAGTTGTTGGCCTGCGCTTGTTTTTTCCCCCACTATTAGATTGTTCGTCTTTGTATTTGTCTGACTTTATTCAAGTTTAAAGGCTGTGCCAGTCTTGAATAAAAGTTACTCTGTGTTAGGTTTCCTTATGGGAGCAAAGACTACCCCACTTATTTACTGTTCATTGTTTGCTGTTCCCTGCCTCATTTCATTTCCATGAAATCCCCACGCAGGGTGAGAGAGAGCCAGAAATGTCTGACTTTACCGTTTGATTTTTGGCCTAGATGTCAGTTAGAGTGGAGTTTGTGTTGGTCCAAGCCAAGGAGTATCCCATAGAAGAACCTGTTTTGATCTACTGTTTAGAAAGTGAAAGTGCCCCGCTTGATCAGTGGAAGTTGTGTATTGCATGACTACATACCCTTTGTGTATGTTTGGGGAGGGGAGGGGGTAATCCTGGTTTAAAACCAGTGCCTGATCACTTTTTTTGCATGTGTGCTTTCGCTGTCTTGCATCGGGAAAAGAAAGGAAAAGGGGGAGAAGTTTTTTTTTGCGTGTAGTGGTGGTGGATGTTTTTGTCATAATAAAGAGACATGATGACAGTGGATGTTGTGTAGTGTGATCAAGGGGAAGATGCTGATTGTGAATGTTAAATTGCCTGGTGCTTCTTGTTGTTTTTTTTGGTTAATGATGCCTTTATGGGTTGACGATTGGTTAAAGATCAGACAAAGGGAAAACTTTGAGAGTGAATTGTATGGTCTGATAATGTACTAAAATTTTGTGGTTTTCTTTTAAGTGGAGTATTTTTAGGTTTGGTAAAGGGGAAAATGGTAACTGGGTAATGGTGATTGGCCTGTCTTTTTTATGGGTTGTTTGATCATTGCCATCACTATAGCATGCTATGATTTACTAGACAATTCTTTGTAGTGACACTTTTCTGATGAAACCCAATGCCCAAAAACAAACAAATAGAAAAGGCTTAAAACTGAGACAGCGTAGATCTTTAGACTGTAGACATGTCAAAAAAACAATGGCCAAGTTCGACAAGGAGAGGATGAAATAGTGATGTTAAAAAAATCACCTAAGATGATCGTGATTTGGGCACCTTTTTAGATGGATTCATTGTCAGCCATTTTGATTTTGCAGCAAACAAGTCAAACCCACATGGGAACTAACAAGATGTCTGTCATCTTGTCAACGAGGTGACATGCAGTTCAAAGTGCTGTTGGGACTGACTTGTCACATCACATGCAGTTACTTCACTTGAATTTGGAATGCTGCTCTTGAAATGTCTAAATGCTACACTTCATGCATCCCAGACCTTGGCAGCTATATAATTGGTGGAACTAGGAGGGGTGTTCTGTTGTTTAATGAAGGAAAGGATGATAATTTCCAGTGTCAGCAAGTTGATCTTCATCTGTTTGATGGCAACAGTTGACTACTGATACCTTTGCTGTGCAGTGAGAGTTATGAAGAAAAAAAGATGGAAAAAAAAAAACAAAAACCCAAAGGCAAAAGCCCTTATCAACTGCGGGGTGTGCATGGCCAGTTGTTCCAAATCCCAAGACTTGGTTGATTTTGCCAGTTGTTCCAAAGCCCAAGACTTGGTTGTTTTTGCCAGTTGTTCCAAAGCCCAAGACTTTGTTGTTTTTGCAAGTTGTTCCAAAGCCCAAGACTGTTGTTTTTGCCAACTGTTCCAAAGTTCAAGACTTTGTTGTTTTTGCCAGCTGTTCGTAAACCCATGACTTAATTTTTTTTGCCAACTGTTCTAAAGTCCAAAACATCGTTATTTTTAACAGCTGTTAGTAAGCACAAGACTTGGTTGTTTTTGCCATGTGTTCCAATGCCCAAGAGTTAAGTTGTTTTTGCCCAGATGTTTGTAAGCCCAAGACTTTGTTGTTTTTGCCAGCTGTTCCCAAGCCCAAGACTTTGTTGTTTTTGCCAGATGTTTGTAAGCCCAAGACTTTGTTGTTTATGCCAGCTGTGTGTAAATCCATGACTTAATTGTTTTTTCCAACTGTTCTAAAGTCTAAGACACCGTTATTTTTAACAGCTGTTCGTAAGCCCAAGACTTGGTTGTTTTTGCCAACTGTTCCAAAGCCCAAGATTCAAGTTGTTTTTGCCAGCTGTTTCAAAGCCCAGAACTTTGTGGTTTTTTGCCAGCTGTTTAAAGCCGAAGACTTGTGGTTTTTGCCAGTTGTTTCAAAGCCCAAAACTTTGGTTTTTGCCAGCTGTTTAAAGCCGAAGACTGTTGTTTTTGCCAGCTGTTCCAAAACCCAAGACTCCGTTGTTTTTGCCAGCATGTTCACAGGCCTAGGTGTGATTTAGGAGAAGCACTTGTAGAATTTGCTTATGGAACACAGCACTGAGCTTTGCAGGAAAGCTCTAAGTGTGTGACTGTGTATGTGTGCGCATGTGTATAGTGTTCAGAAACTACTGGTAGCAGTGCCTGCTACTGATAGCGCTCACAGGGGGCTGGCAGTTCTGTATCAGGTTTCCGTCATTGAACGGTTCACATCCCTGCAGCCTGAAGGAGTGTACTTGTCACTGAATGACAGAAAGCTTTTTTGTCGTTTGTGGTAAACGTGAGTGGTAGCAGGCTGTAGGTAGGGGTTTGGTGTTCAGCTGGAATTGTTTATCGAACAGGGTATTGGGTTGATGTCATGATATGACAAGACGTGTTTGATTGGTTGTGTGGTTTTCAGATGGAAGCATTTGGGGTGGATGGCCGCCTGCTGCATGAATTCCAGGGGGACTTGTTGTCGTCTGTCTGCAGTGTGGTGCAGTTTCACCCCTCCCGCAACATTCTGGTGGGAGGCAACTCTAGTGGCTACATCTTCCCCTTCATGTGATGGGGAAATGAGAGAGAGAGAGTGTGTGTGCAAGGAGGTTTGGGGGGTAAACTGACTAGGGCTTGCCCTTTCATCAATATTGGTAAACTGATGGTGCTTGAGTGCAAAGCTACCTCATCCTTGCATTAGTCAGGGACAGATGAATGTTATCTTTGGTGTCAAGTATGTGCATGATAAATGGGATTTGACCATCCTTTCTTTTTTTTCTTCTTTGCTGTTGCTTCATTCTAGTGACAGGACTGTAAATAATGTATACACATTCGCATGACATTGTGTAAATCAAATGTACCAGTAGAGACAATAGAGATCCATTTACCTGTGCTGCTCCAGTGTATTTTTGCATGCATTTTTTTCCACAAAATACAACAAATATTGCAATTTTTGAAATGAAGATGAAAAACCCTAAATGAGTTCTGGGAAATCACATTTGTGGACAGAACTGTAATGAATCAAGTAAACTGACTGCGAAGGAAGACTCAAGCCTGCTAAGTCGTAGCTTTGACTGCAGGCGGAAGTTGAACAAATTTTTAAGACTAATTCTTCGTGAGTACTTCAAAAACAAGGACAAACAAGTTAAGAAGACTAAACACCACGCGTTTCAACCTCTTAGGTCTTCTTCAGGCCAGAAGTTTTCCTGAAGAAGCCCTTGTAGGACAATATGCGTTTTTTCCTTGATTTTGGTGAACTCGCTAAGAATTATTGAAAAAAGATCTGGAAAATCTTGATCACTCTCTTCAGTATGCACTTGTCTGAGCTTAGTTACGTCGAAAACCATCGGCAAGGTAAGTAACTCCGTAATTTGAACATGGTTACCCAATTAAAATATTTATTTAAAGAGAGGAAAGGAAATAATGGAATGAAAATAATTTTAAAAATTCCTACGAATATATATGTTGCTATATCGTCAGTTTGAAGAATGTCACGTGAGCCATTTACTCGGGGGAAAAAAAAATCTTCTTCAGAACTTTCTTCCGAATTGTTGTTCATCATACCTGGAACCTCATCCCAGTCGAAATCTAGGTCACTCTAAGCTTCATCACCCAGCACTTTCACTAAGTCTTATGCCGTAAATCCTACAAAACACGGTATCTCCATCACTAAATCTCATTATAGAACGGCAGAAATCAAGGTTAGCCATGGTAAAAAAAAACAGCATTTCGGCCACAAAACTTAAAAATTCATAACTCGAGAACTACGGCACGTATCGACTCGCGTTTTTTTTGCAATCGGAAGTAAATGGCTACAGGAAGAAGGAAGTCACGTTCTCGCGAGACTTTTTTCTACGAGAAACATGGCGGTGCCCATTGTTGTCACTTGTTTTTACCGGGCGCTGGCAGGCGCTCAGCCTTTTGGCTGTGTGATTTCCGCTCGGGCGCTAGCGGGTGCCCGCTTGTCAAGAGAGTTAAATTTGGCCTGCCAGTTTAGCATACTCAAACTAACTTGCAGCCGTGCTGTTACAGTTCCAGAGGGGAAACACAATCAAATCAGCGGGTGAGAGGAAATTTCTCCTGAAGTATGCCAGTGAATAAGACGTCAAAGAATCTTTTGCTGGAAAAACATAGGCTCAGGCTCATAACCACCACAACTACAGCATTGTCCATTTTGGTAAAGTGAAAATTGCTCCCTCCGGACAGAGGCTCTCCTCCGCTGGGGTCATGCACGGGGAATCACCCCCCGCACGAGAGACATATACCGGGGACCCGCAATATCCTGGCAGACTCCCTCAGCCGGTCGAGGTCCCTCCTTCATACAGAATGGACCCTCAGTAGGCTAGCCCTAACCTTGGGCGTGGGAAGTTTGGTTCGGCCCATGGTCGACCTCTTTGCCACCTGATTCAACTATCGTCCGCCAGGGTATGCCTCTCCTGTCCCCGATCCCCAGCATATGCAGTCGACGCTCTCTCCCTCATAGCATACCCCTTTCCTCCCTACCCAGTGCTCCACAAGGTGATCAGGAAGGGGAGGCTTGGGAGACCCTGGCTCATCCTCATACCCCATGGTGGCTGACCCGGACCTGATTTCCAGACTTCAGTCCTTCACCTGTGTTCCCCCCTCCAGTTTGAACTCTCGGTGGGACATGCTCAGGCAACCCCGCTCGGGTCGCCCTTACTCCTCCATCGCAGGACCTACTTACTATTCCCAGTGGGAGATATGGGTCTTCTGTGATCAGGCAACTCTGTTCCTCTGCTATCTCCTTTCGGGGCTACAGGTCGGCTATCTGCCCCTCTATTCGCCAACTTGGCGTACCCTCCTTTGAGGATGACTTCCTTCTGAGAATGACTCCCTTCTCAGATAGATCTCTAGGGGGCTAGCTCTATGTGAGCCTTGGTCCCCTAGGTGCATTCCCCTTGGGACCTCCTTTCCCTGAAGATCATATTTCTCCTCGCCCTGGCTTCGGCCAGAAGGCGAAGTGAGATCAATGCCCTCATCGGGGACCCCAGAGTCATTGCCTCCCACAGGGTCGGCTCTGTCTCTCGAACTTTTCTCCCCATTTCTTAGCTAAGAATCAGGAACCGGGCACTCCTCGTCATCCGCCCTCTGGCGGATATCCTGAAAGGGGGAAGAGCGGTGGAGACGTGGACCTGTGCCTTTCTAAGTGTCTGAGACACTACTGGAACTCTTGCGCCTGAGGCGCTCCCCCAAGATGTCTCCTTATTTCTATCATCCCTAGTAATAAGGAAGACATCTCGCCTGGCACTATCTCTAGGTGCCTGTCCTAGATGGTGAGATCTGCCTAGGCCCACATGTGCTAGCATCTCCCTGTCCAATCTCCCCGGGCCCACGAGGTCAGAGCGCTGGCCACTTCCGCAGCATTCCAGCACTCTGTCCCCTTGCGCCATCTCCTGGAGGCAGCCTACTGGTGTTTGGGAATCCCCTTATAAAATTTTATTTCAGGGATATCCGCATGTTCAGGGCTGATGGTTCTACAGGGATCTCCTTGTGGCGGCCAGTGCAGCTATATCGGTTAACCCCAAGAACCACTAGGGCACTCGACCCTCCTCCTATTCCTTTAAATTCTGGTATGGTCTGACATGGTATTGTATATGATGCCAAAATGGGGAGTTTGTAGTATACTCCCTGTTTGGCTAGTATACTTACCATGTCAGACTCTAATGCCTGCTCTACCTTCCCCTCCAGTGCCAAGGTTTTCAGGGTTACCTTGCGCACAGGCCTCGCTGAATGAGGAACAGGAAGCGGCCACCGGCTCTCTTCCTATGGCGGAAGTGGGTTGGGCGTCACGTGACTGTCTATTACTGCATTAGCCACAAAAAATTCGGCATGGCAGAGCTGACTAACTGCCATAGAATGCTATGGTCTGACATGATAAGTATACTGGCCAAACAGGGAGTATAATTACAAACTCCCCGTATTGCTCACGTTGCTGTGTTCAATCTCAGAAGTGTATAAATAAGCCAGTCCTCCTGTTTCAGTGCTCGTCCACCGTTAAGTCTCAGAATTGTTGAAAATAACAAAAAAGGTTCCACACCCCTTCCCTCTACCAATTGAATTGAAAGGAAAAGGGGGAAAAAATGTTCAAAATACAACAGCACCCAAGTTATTCTGAAATATTGTGTTCTCACAGAGAAGAAAAAACAGGGTAAATAAGTAGGCTTCAGTCTGACTGATCTTTCTGTGACTGACTGTTACTCACTGTCCCTGAGAAGTTAAAGCAATAGACCCATCATTGAGAGTAACAACAGACCCGTCACTGGTAGTCAATATACCCATCATTGATAGTAAAAATAGACCCATCATTGATAGTACCTGTATGTCTTTCTTAAAATGTTGCCACCAGTTATACAGCGGGCAAAAGGAAATCTTGGACCAGACCAGCTGCCAAGAATTCTCGCAGAATGGATTGTCAAGAAAAATCGGTAGACTGTCAACAGGTTGGCGAAGCTGTCTGTGAAACTGACAGAGATGACTACACATGTTTATTGGTCCATGTGCTCTGAACATTCATGTCGGCCTGGGAATTGTTTTGATCCAGGACCACCTTCGCTGGCATAAGCATATCGCAAGATGGTAAGGGATTTGTTCCATTGAAATTATCCCAGGGTGAGAATCGTTCTCTTCCCTCATATTTCTTTTATATTCAGATTCAGAAAACTTTATTATCTCTCGTTACAAGAGAAATTACATTTGTGACCGCTGCCCTAAAAGTTCAGACATACATATTTATAGTTACAAACGTGACACTGGAAATTAAAATTACTTACAAACAATAAAGCATGCGTGTAATATATATATATATAGTTGTGGCGTTGAGAGCACTGACACTGTTTTTTGTTGGGGACCAAGCTCTTCTTAGCACAACACAATCCACACTCTTGTTCACGCAGACAATCTGCATTCTCATTCAGACAGGGGCCTCCTACCTGAGTAGAACCAACTGTGAGCGCTGCATTCATCTGTTTCCCAGTATCATTCAGGTGAATAGCAGTCGCAAAATTTTTTCACTAATTCTTCTCAGATTCCCATGGAGGCTGTGTGCATGCGTCATCCCACTAATGCCCAAACGGCCCTTGCTTACATGTGCGCAAGAAGTCATGCATACGTTCACACATGTCACCCAGGTCTGTTTCTCATATGAAGAACTTGTCAGGAAATGGAGTCAGAACCATTGTTAACTCTTGAGGGAAAAGATCCCCATGTACTGAAATGGCCCAGCCGAGATTGAAACCCACAACCCTTGGATCACCAGGATCATGGGTCTGGTACTCTCTACCAACTGAGCTATTCTGGTTGGGTTGATGTGGTGATGAAATTTTCCTTGCCCGACTCATTCCACCATATGTGCATATAAAGAAATATGTACTGATTTTGTTGTGTATATGTTTTCAGGCTTTGAGAAAGAATTATTTGGCAATACTCTGTGTCATCAAGTTGTTTTTGTTACTTTATACGTGTTATGATTTTGTTACTTTATATGTTGCTATGGTTTTGTGTTATTTTACGTGTTTTATTACTGAACCTACCCATGGACTGCATTGGGGGCCCACTCTGAGCCCCAGATCCTGGCTGAATTGCCCCCCACCCCTTTTTTTTTTCCCCCCTTCCCAGAGCCAGGTGGCATACCTGGAGTGTATCAGTAGCATTTTTTTTTGTCGAACAGATATGATTATGAATGTTTCCTTGTGGTTTACGTGTTTCATTATGACTGTACCATATGTGAATATGAATTTATGTTTGTATATTGATTTAACTGTCATGTTTTGTATGCCATTGTTTTTATTGCTTGGTTTCTTCCATTTTCCATGTGAACAAACTGGTACTTTTGGCTTTGTATGTATGGAAGGGAGAGTTTGGTCATCATCCTTGGGCCTGTTCATGTTTGCTACAGGACCAGTTTGCGTCAGGATATCATGAAAGGAAACAGGCATTGCCGCTGTTTTGTTTTATATCAAAAAACACATGTAACCAACCTCATAGTGTCACAAATATAGTGTTCCATTTTAATCATCAGAAAATAAAGCGAGACCGATGACAAACTGTTGGCCTTTTTTTTTTTTTGCAACTCTTATTTCATGGTGTCCGATGTACCAATGTCCCCTCCTCAATATGCGTGGCGAGTTCGTGTGAAGGACTTTCAGGACGGCAGTGGATTTGATGTAATGCCTTCAACCTTTACCAGCCGTGTCACCTTATCGTGGGTGACGGGATTTTTTCCCTCGAGCCGAATCACCCAAGGCTGTGTGAGGGACGGACAGTACATTCTGCCGAGTCATACACTATCGGATGACTGGAACATAAAAAATTCCTACACTTTCTAAAAATGATCCAAGGGCAATAAGCTCTATAACTGGTCTTGGGGATGTTGTAGTGAGCTGTAGACCTTACTTTCAGTGGACTTACTTTCAGTGCTCTGTCGTGAACTTGGCTGACCCCAGCAGCTTTGAAACAAAAAACTGACGGCACCGGGTTTTGCCGCTAAGTGCGCACAAAAAAATGTCGGTCAGATGAAGGGGTGGTAGAGATTTCTCGCTCAGTGAAGTGCTTGAAATCACATGACAAAGTGGATCTGGTGATAAGGGGAGTGATAGATAGAAAACTATGAAAGATAAGAGGAAAGTAAATTGTTTGAAGATGCAGCCATCCTTTCATCATCTGATTTGGTGTTGTAAAAGAACGGAATAGAATGTAAACAAAGAATTTTTTTTTTTACTTGTCAGACATGTTTTTCAACGTACAGTTGTGTCTACACATTGAAAGTAAATGATTCAAAATTACTACTGCGTTCGATTAGTTGAGCGTTTTTGTTCTTTCCTGTGACACTCAACACAACGCTGTCAGTTGTTGTCTAGTTACCGTAAAAATGAATTAAAAAGTGGTGAAATATGCGCGGCAGCAGGGACTGAGCGCCATGCGCGAGCGTGCGGCAGCAGGGAGTTGGAGAGGGAGCAGCTCATGTAAGTGTGGTTTTGATGAAATTCTTTCTTATTGTTTTGTTGTTGAAAGTGCATGAAACCTTGGTATTCATTTCCCCTGCTTGTCTTTTGCCTCCCCAACTTCCCCACCTTCTCTCTTTCTCTTCAAAACGATCAGAATTTTTTTTGTTGTTGTTGTATGTGCAACTGCTGCGCATTCTTTCACTGGTGTAGTTCCCCCAGCACTCTATCCTCATTACTTCAAACCTCCCAGTCCTGATCTCCCCCTCCCCCCCCTCCCCTGCCCTCCATCTCTCCTCCTGCCCCCACCATCTGCAATGCTTTCCTTAACAAATGTGGTTGCATCTTTTTTTTTGACCTAAAGAGAGCTTGCAGTGCCATGTGGAAATTGAAATTCTCAAGGATCTAGGTTTTCCAGGTCATCTCCCTTATCTACGGGCAACTTTCTGGCTGATCTGCAGTTGTACGTCAGTTTTGACACAACTGTGTCCGACATCCACGAGCAGGAGTGGATGTACCCAGGGGAGCATCCCTCCTCTTCCCGTCTTTAGCATCCAAGTTAATGGGCCTAAGTTCTATGTCCGCTCTGTTGATGACTTTGCATTCTAAGCAGTTGGAGTTGCCTATGTTGGCATACAATGTCGGCTCCAACTTAGTGTGGATAAGACACAACAATGGGCCAAGGAAAATGATTTTTATTTTTTCGATTAACAAAACTCTGTATCCACTTTAACACTTATCAGCAGTATTTTGCTGACCCGGAAATTCATCTGAAGAAATCCACCTTAGGAGTTGTGAAGGAAGCAAAATGTCCGGGAGTTATTCTTGTTCCAAAAGTAAACTTTGTAAGTCACATCCGTCACTTAAAGCTTCTTGGCAGAAAACAATAAACATTCAAGGCAATTGTGGCACATACAGATAAGGGTGTTGACGAGGAAACTCCTCTCCATCTTTACAAGGCTGTGATTCTCTTCAATCTGGACTACAGCTGTAACGTTTATGATTTTGCAAAGACCTTCCTGCCTCAAAATTTTGGATCACATCAGCCATTTATTTTTGGACTTAGCACAGTCGGGTTGGGGGGGGGGGTTGCACCACAGATGCATACAGTCTGAATCAGAGGCAGGAGAACCATCCCTCTTCAACCGTCAGCTGAAATGTTTGTAACTGCTGTTTGGATCTCTTTCAGAGCCTCATAACCCTACTTACTGCTGTTTTTGACCTGAACTTCCATAAGAAATTTGAAGACAAGCCGAGGTTGGTCTCCCTTTTCCAATTTATATTCTTCTCCATTTGATCAATGCATAGACATTGGGATGGTGTGTGATTTGTCCAAACTTCCTCACGACCTACCGTAGACTCTCCATATCCAAGAAATCTGCTTTGATCTGGCGTCTTCATCGCAGACTCTTCCAGCTTCCTGGTGTACAAGACATTTATGGCTGAATTTTTTTTTTTGATTTCCATCCTTTCACTCAATATTGATTAATGGGTCTAAATCAGACAGGGTTATTGCTTCTGCTGCATACTGCTTGGCAGTATCCTCTCAGAGATATAAGCAACATTCCCACGGACAGCTCCATCTACACTGCTGAGCTCACAGAGTTGGTCTTGGCGCGTCAAGCAGCTTTATGTGAAAACAAACACTTCTTTATTTCTTTGACTCCATTTCTGCTTTTGAGACCAGTGCTGGGCATAACCTGAAGCTCCTTCATCTGAGGGTTACAACATAGTTTTTGCTTGGGTTCCTGGTAATGTTGGCGTTCGAGGTAGCAAGAGGGTTGACCAACTTGCTAAGAATGCAACAAATAAAGAGTTGAGCAGAATCTCTGTCCCACACACCAACATGAGACCTAAAGCTTGAAGTCATTTCAACAACCTCTAGCTAGAGGAATGAAACACGTAGACAGTTGCCCAACTCTTGCAAATCTGTCCAGACTTTCACCATGTGCCACTTTGGACCCGAGAGAAGAAGAAAGAGTTCTGTGCTGACTGCACGCAGGTCATTCCTTTTACACCCCATTCGTATCTCTTAAAGGTGAAGAAGCTTCATTGTGCATTCTCTGTGATGCTCCATGCTCTATAAAACATGTCCTTATACACTTTGGGAATTGCATGATGTCAGATATAAACACTTTACAGCAAACTTCACGGAAATCGGCTTCAGAGATGTTCCACCTGTTACGATGTTTTGTTCATGAAAACAATTAACCTTTTCCATCCGGTGTAAGATTTTACAGAAGAAACATGTGTTCATGAACTTCGTTAAGGACTGTGCAGCGAGGGACTGTGATGAGGTAACAGCCCTGCTATGGGCTGTTAACAGGGGGCTCTAGGCAATGAACACCATGACCTGACATTATTTCATTAAAGCGGGCATGAAGGGTTTCATCATGCAGCCAAAGCATTCATGAACTAATGGCCTGTGTTTCACTTTCTCCAAATAATGAAGACCAGTGGTCACCAACGCTCTAGTCAATACGAATTAAAAAGCATACAGTAGAAAAGCGGAAGCCAGAATTTCATTGACCCGGAAGCAAGTGGGAAGTAGGTGTGTTTTGATTGGACATGACAGATCATCATCGTTTATTGAAACCACCGTCAACATACTGATAATTTTGTCACCGTGGGTTTAAAAGAGCGTTACTTGTGATCTCATCCTGTTCATGAAGTGGGATTAACATGCACCACCAAGAAATTGCTTTGGTCAGCCTTGGACTCTTTCAGCCAATAACACCCACAAAGAACTCTTTTCAGTCAGTCATACATAATGTCTTAGTTCCCTTAATCCAGTAACACCCACAAAGAACTCTTTTCAGTCAGTCATACATAATGTCTTGGTTCCTTTAATCCAATAACACCCATACATAATGTCTTAGTTCCTTTAATCCAATAACACCCACAAAGAACTCTTTTCAGTCAGTCATACGTAATGTCTTGGTTCCCTTAATCCAATAACACCCACAAAGAACTCTTTTCAGTCAGTCATACGTAATGTCTTGGTTCCCTTAATCCAGTAACACCCACAAAGAACTCTTTTCAGTCAGTCATACGTAATGTCTTGGTTCCCTTAATCCAGTAACACCCACAAAGAACTCTTTTCAGTCAGTCATACATAATGTCTTGGTCCCTTAATCCAGTAACACCCACAAAGAACTCTTTTCAGTCAGTCATACATAATGTCTTGGTTCCCTTAATCCAGTAACACCCACAAAGAACTCTTTTCAGTCAGTCATACATAATGTCTTGGTTCCCTTAATCCAGTAACACCCACGAAGAACTCTTTTCAGTCAGTCATACATAATGTCTTGGTTCCTTTCGGCCAATAACACCACCACCAAGAACTCTCTGAAGTCAATGTTTCATAATGTCTTGGTTCCTTGGTGCTGTCAATCAATGTGTACTGTTAAAATTACTGACCAGCCCTGATATGACCCGTATGATCAGCTTGACTTTAAACTACAGGACATATGCTATGGTCTAGGTCATTGTTAAGGGCATGACACAAATCCCGCCCACTCAACAGCTGTACCCCTACATAGCTGTAGATGTAAACATTCTGTGAACTCCATGTCCATGAGGTGGGGATGGGGTGAATAGGTCTGTTTGATGCGAACACAAACACAAAAGGGGAAAGGTCATTGCTGATTTTGACCAGCTTACTCCTACTTAGAAAACGAGTCCCTGCTTGTAGTCAGACTTATCGCTAAATTCATGCACATTTTTTTTTTCTCCTTTTCTACAATGACAAGACACAACAAAAAAGAACAGATCTATGAGCTTCCTATGAAGATCAAATTCGATGGTGTGCATTCAGGGGTATGGATACATGAGATGGACACCCACAACAGCTCCCAAGGCCTAACATTTGAGAGCAAGTTGTAGACTAACAGTCCCTCCTCACATACATGGAATGTTAAACAAATGATCGCGGGAGGCACATGCGAAGTCAACAAAGAACAGTTGGTCACCAAGCGCTGTAACCTTGCACAGATAGCATGTATCTTGCAGACACTCTGCCCAAGACCCTTATTTAGGGAACAGTGGGGTACTGACCTCCCAGACGCACATCCAAAAGAAGTTCTGAAGTGACAAGAGAAATAGCTGGATGGTCATAACATACTGCAGCGATGCGTGTGACTTAGTGCACAGGGTTGCTGAGATCTTCAATCACTTTTACGTCGGGTGCTTATATGACCTATTGTCGTCCAATGGGACAGTAATAAACGACGCTCATTTCTGAAACGCTGTTCTTGCGATGAACAGTCTTTTCTGGGACACAATATATAGGCATCTGTTTTGAGGTAGGTCTCTCTCTCCAAGGGCTGGGTGATGGTCAACAAACTGATGGAGATGTGTGAAGATGACATGAAGGTGAACGATGACTAGGTTTTCCGCAAGACAAGTTGGTGTTGGCAACGATTCCGTCAGGGCGGAAGGCAACATCTCACCGATTACTTTGTGCACACATGACATGCGAGCATACAATGTATGAAATCACTGTTAACCTATGTTGCTGGTGTTCACTGCTGCCTTTCACTGTAAAAGCCTAAACACTCTTGTTTTTAACTGTCCTTTACCTCTCTAAATAAAGCCATCTGAAAACTACACAATATCTTCAGAACTAGTTACCGTACTCCAAAAGGCATGGCTTAATTCTGTGAGTTGTATCACAGAGGTATTGGTGGCATTGAATCGTTGCTGTTTTTCCTGTTGTCACTCTGTAGTTATCACGTACTTGTAACACTGCCTGGTTGGTAACCTGTGTCAGCGGTTACTTAGGATCCAAGTTTCTCCAGGACAACGTAGAAGACGGCTCCAGTGACCAGCACTGCCGCACACAGTGCAGCAAACACCAGCAACAGCGAGAAGGGGCAGCTCTCGTACAGTTCGGTGTCCTTTTCTGCAACATAGATGGAAGAAACTAAGTTTGTATGAAGACCTTTTGAACCATAATTATTCAGTTGCTTCTGGTAACAAAACAATCATAAGCTGGATTATTGCTGTGCACACAGGAGCTGCTACCATTTTGGAGCAGAATATGACTTTAGGGCTTGTCAGTTGGTATGCTGTTTGTTTTGCCTGAAGAACACAGAATAGGTCAGAACATGTGTTTTTGTTTCATACATTTTGTTCAGTCTGTGCTCTAGCCATAGGAATGTACATGGGCAGACCTGTTATTAATTGATGTATATCATAGGTATCATGGGCAGATCTGTTGAGTTTTGTTGTTCTGTTTCATGACAAGTGTGTATGTGCACGCGCGTGCGTGCATGTGCACATGTGTGTGTGTGTGTATGTGTGTGACAGACGTGAAAGGGCATAGCGTCGTTCGCTGGGCTGTAAATAATGACTCGGAACACGAGTGTTTTTTGTTTGTTTGTTGATTTCTTAGCAGGTGATATGGGTGTGTGAGATACGGGGATTGTACCCGAAGGTTGCAAGGAGACTTACGGCAGGCATATCGTGGCTCCGCACAACAGGGGCAGGAGATGAGGCACTTGGTGCCGGACACGCAGTGTTGCCTGGCGTTAGTGCAGTCCCTGTTGTTCTTGATTTCTGCGCAAACACATCGCACAATCACCGCACATGTTCATAAAGCATGTGCGCGCGCACACGCACAGACACTCGCACACATGCATGCATGCACACAAACACACATGCATACACGCAAGCACAAGCGAGCGCGCGCGCGCGCACACACACACACACACATGAAGTGTGTAATAACATGTTTTCTATTGTTGTTCAAGTGCTCATCACAATCACACACACACACACACACACATACACGTGTGCGCACATGTGCATACAATAGCACACACATACACACACTTGGCACTTTGCTTGTGATCTATCTATACACACACACACACACACACATATCTATCTATATCTATCTGTCTATGATGTGTGTTTGTATGTATCAGGGAGATTAAAAAAAAAAAACGAGTTGCTAAAAACCACAGGACAATGAACTCTGGTAAGAAGCAGCACTTGGGGGTGTGTGTGTGTGAGAGGGAGAGGGAGGGGTGGGGGTGGGGGGGGGGGTGTCCCAATCCTGAAATGGATCGTGACAACTCGTGCATCCCACCAATCCTGAAACTTACCATGATGGGCAGTAGGCTCCTGAAACCTTTCTGGGATACATACATATATACTTATGTACACACACACACACACAACACACATACATATATATATATACATACATACATACATATATCCAAAAGAAACAAAGCAAAAAAAAAAAAAAAAAAAAAAAAAAAGCGCAAAAACAACCAAGTTGTGGTTATAGTTGAAATTTTCGGCTTTATTTGCCTTCTTCAGCAAATGGCATCCTCCCTGAGTGCCAGCAGGTAAGGTAGTGAGGTATATGTATGTATATATAAGTACTATATCCGAGTACTTGAATTACACACAAGAGTTCTTAGACCAAAACACAAAGCGGTCTGCACACCCATCGTAGCTTTGCCACATGTTGGTTATTATCATCATTGTAATTTTGTCTCCACAATATTTCGTTTGTATTTCTTTCAATACGTTTAAAAAAAAAAAAAGAAAAAGAAAATACTAAAAATGAACCAAAGTAAAAAATACAATTTTCTCCAAAAATATCTAGACACCATAAAGCACCCACCAAAATTTCGCAGAACTGTAGCTTGCACCACATAAATCCATCCATCCAGTTTTCTAACCCCCCACCCCCACCCCCCTGCCTTCCCGTTCCGGATTTCAGACTTGCTTTCCTGTGAAGAGAGGAGACGAAATTCTTTATTTACGAGGATAATAGATAAGCTGCTTTTTTTTTTACACCCAGTTCTCACCCCGAGCATGGTCAACAAAGCAAAAGAAGAGAAGCAAATATAGAAGCATGCAAAAAAGAGAATTATAAGAAAAAAAAAAGAAAGAGAGATGTACAGAGACAGAGAGAGGGGAGGGTGGGGGGTGGAAGGAGTGCAGGGAAGGGAGGATGAGATCGAGAGAGAGGTAGGGAGGGAGAGTGGTGAGCGGGGAAGAGTGCATAGTTAAGCAGGTTCACAGAACAATCGAACGAACAAAAATATTGAGGAAATGCGAGAGACGATCTGTTGTA
>JADBJO010001996.1:282500-295327 GCA_016801955.1 Conus betulinus | reverse complement strand
TTTTGCTAAAATTTACTTAGATTTGTTTGTAACCCAGGTCAAATGAACGAATCACAATGAACCACAGCATTCTAAATCTAAAAACCCCAGAGCTCGAACATACTGCCAAATGGGTTGTAAGCTGTGCATCAAACATTTTGGACAAACGCTTCCACAGAATTATTATGTAACACAAACATTTTCTCCCTAACACATAATAACACATTCCTAGCTCTACGACAAAGGTCTTTTACATGCTGCAGCAAACCTCAGCAAGAGAGAGAGAGAGAGAGGAGAGAGAGGAGAGAGACAGGCGATGAGAGAGAGGAGAGAGAGAGAGAGATGCATGTTTGAACGGATGGGTGGACAAATTGTTACATAATGACTGGAATGGTGAACGGAAGGATGAATAGAGGAAGGTAAGGATAGACTGATGATGATATGGATGGACAGACTGATTGATTAAGCTAACCAAAAGATTGAATGATGTATCGATTGATTGATTGACCGAAAGGTTGATCGATTGTTTGATAGATTGATTGACTGAAATTTTGTTATGACAATAAAGAGGTAGGTAAGTTACAGTTTGCTTGGTTTATTAATAAATTGATCAATGAAAATACACGGGAATTCAAACGGTACATATCAACCATCTAGCTATGACGCGAATCTTGTGTCTTCGTATAATCTATTGTGTGCACATCATTAAAAGGTACCCCAGATCCACTTCCCAGCTGTAGATTTTCATAATTATTTCATTCCATAGCAAAATTGCATTCGATGCATATACGACTTCCATGTTTGAAAAAGTCTAATTATAGATGACATCTTTAGAAGAAAAAAAACAACACCCAAAGGTGCTGAGGAGAACCCAGAGGAGCTCTGTCGTCACCTGCCTTTAGAGCAGTCCTGTACCACCCTTGGAGGCCTGCGCGGTGTTGACGATGGGTACAGGCACGCGCAGGACACTCCATTAAGATATCAAGGGAAATAACTGCTCCTGAACAGAGGTAAATCAGACGACAGGATGCAACTCATAGCAGCCTTAAAGTAACATCCCCATGGGTGTACCAGCCCGTATTTCATGTTTGCAGAGCCCACCAGCAAAAAACACCACCCTCCAGCTGTCGAGCACACCCAAAGACCCAACCACCCCACGCCCACGGACATATGAAGACAGTGCCACTCCAGAACAGCCAAGCTTTCGCTCGCCATACGGTCTTATGTGCCCTCAAGAGAGAGTGTTACTCTCTCAAGTGTTACTTCTGTCACGTCTTTAACATCTAAGCTAAAATAAAAATACAGGCATTCAAGAGGCACTAACAATGGTATTGTCTCAAATGGAAATATGAAATTTCAAGGTCAAAACCTGGAATACTACTATCCATCAATTCTAATGAGCAAAAACTAAATTTGAAAAATATTACTTCTCCAGTGGCCACCATTTCAATTATTCTGTACTCTCAGCTTCCAGTATTTCAGTCTAGCTTCATTTCAATGACCGTCAGTTCTCCAGTTTTAATTTTCCGATGTCTCCATAGTTATCTACCTTGATTTTCAATAAGCCCTAATTCTCTGATAGCCATCAGTTTAGTAAGTCTTGATTTCAAGGAACCTTAACTCTCCCTTAACCACCATTTAGTCTGACCTGATTTTGATGACCCTTAATTCTACAATAGCCACGATTTCAGTCTGGCCTCAGGTAAGTTATCTTTGTGCGTTTAATTAAGACAAAGTTAATCACTTACATGGAGAGTTTGGTGGTCGACCTCAGGACACGATGCTTCTGCGTACCTGTCACATCACATCATCGCACTTTGAGTGTTACTTCTGTCACATCTGTACACTCTCTATGCATTGCTTCAATAACATCACATCAATACATTGTGATCTTTACCTGCATCATATCACTCCATCAAAATTTATGCATTACCTCCATCACATTATATAATTGTACTCTGTGCCTTATCTCTAACAGATTACATCGTTACACGCTATGTGGCATATCCCTCTCTCAAACAATACATTGAAAAAGTTAACAAGAAAGCCTACAGTAATACCACGACCATGTTTCAACAATTCTCCGATTACTCCATCTGGACCAGCAGACGTTCCTTTCTTAAGTCTTTTCGTTATGACTAGAACCTCCTCTGTTGAGACTGGACGATCAGGATAAAGCGTATCAGAGTTATATTCAGAAAAGAAAAACTATGATTGCTGACATTTCAGTGAAGTTTTCGTCGGTACTCCGTTTTTTTTTTTTTTTCAAGGAGTTCATTAGAGCTGAAATACCAATCATCAATGGAAATGTACTATATGCGTTTGAATGCTTCATTTGATATTTTACGCATCTGCTTCCAAAATTCTAACAAGATTATGCAATAAAATGTGTTGTTTTCTTTGTTCTTTCTTCGAATCGATTTTTTATTATTCTCTTCCACCTTCAGAATACATTTGACTCTCTTCTTTATCTAATGTTCCTCTTTAGGTCCGTAAAAGCCTCCTTGCTTTAAATGAATTTGTGCATTCGTGGAATTTTTCGTATTTCTTCTGCCACATCACATGGTGAACTGTCTTCACACTTGTCTCGTCACATTAAGGTAGTCTGCGCATTATTTCTGTCCAGTCACATAGTTAGCCTGTGTTTGTTTGTTTGTTTGTTTCTTTGTTTTGTTTGCTTGTTTGTTTGTTTGTTTTACTTTTTCTCTTACAGTACAGAACTCTGTGCGCTATCTGTGCGCGAATGCGAATGCGATTATTTATTCAGATTAAGGCCATAGCCCAAAGTGAAGGGATGGTACCTGCAATATACATAATATCAATTACTGTCATGAAAGAAAATGACAAAAGAAAGCAAGTACATATGCATCATACAATGTTATTAGGAATACACGGTACGTAACCTTTTTTTGTGCTTCGTAAATCTACATAGCAAGGTTAAAGAGAATGTCTTCATTTCTTGACGCCAGGAGTAAATAAACTCTGAAAATACAAGGGTCAGAATAATACTTTGGCTTTATGAATTTTATCCTAAAGTAATGAAAAGCAGGACAAGAAAAAAGGAAATGGATTTCATCTTCCTTGGCCAGGTTCTTCACATGTCGTTCTCAGAGAGAGCGAGAGAGAGAGAGAGAGAGAGAGAGAGAGAGAGAGAGAGAGAGAGAGAGAGAATCGTATCAGCTCACCTCTGGAGCCATCAGCTGTGATGAGTTGACAGGCCGTCAGGAACAGCACAGCGACGAGCACCACACACGTCAGTTTCATTCTGATGATGGTTTTGGTGATGCTGAAAATTCCACTGAATAATTGTTACCGTGTTTTGTATTTCCAAAAGCCAGTGACATGTTTTATTGTATGTTGTAGCGCTAGGACAGCCAAAGCTGTGTTTTGCTTCAAGTCGCACTGTTAAAATCTGTTAAAAGCTAACAAAAGGTTTTATTTCATATTGAAATGTTAGCAACCAATGGCATGTTGCCACCGAATCTTGTTGTCTTACACACGTTGTGGCGGGTTTCACTGCGCGTTGCTACGTTAAACAGCTAACGACATTTTTACAGTTTTTAGTATTCAACGGCATATCGTGTGTTTTCATAGCAAAACAGCTAGTGATGTGTTTCATTGCGCGTTGCTGTGTTAAACAGCTAATGACAGTTTTACCGTGTTTTGTATTCAACGGCATATTGTGTATTTTCACAGCAAAAGAGCTAATGATGTGTTTCATTCCACGTTGTTATTTAAACAGCTAACGACAGTTTTACCGTCTTTTGTGTTCAACGGCATATTGTGTTTTTTCATCAGCAGAACAGTTAATGATGTGCTCCATTGTGTATTGCTAGGTTAAACAGCCAACGGCAGGTTTTCAGTGTTTACTATTTAATGGAACAGCGACGCAGCTAATGATGTGTTTCATTGTACATTGTAATGTTCCTCAAACAATCAGAGATTCCATTTCATACAGTTGCGTAAAATAACAAATGACTGCTTTCAGCGAAAGTTGCAGCATCAAACACTCAATGACATGTTCTGTTGTATGTTGTAATGTTCACTACTGTATCCCCATGTTCTTTCTTGATCCGTGTGCACGAACATAACACATTGTTAATAGATGTTTACTATCAATCTTTGTTTAATTTTCCGACGAAGTATAGTCCAACTGCCAGGACAAAGACATGCATTTCCATGTTTCACGATAGAACATTGTGTACGTCATGTCAAAAGGGATAAAAGGCAGTACATAGGTGTGTTTTGGCATTGGAGTCAAAACATCAACACCGCAAACGTTACAGCAGAGCTGTAATGTCCGTGGGATTTATCGTCGACAGGTTTCCTGGAGAAGAACAGCAATCCTGTTTCGGTGAATCTACTTGAAAAACTCCCATCAACTGTCACCTCTGTTCACAAGTCTTTTGTCAGACTGAATTCAACAAGTGATGAAGACAACAGCAGAACGTGGCAAAACATGTCAAAAAAAAAGTCCTGTGTCTAAGCAAGCATGAGACACAAGATTTGTAAACACTGCTTGCCGGCGGCACACTGCAGTTCTACAAAAATTGCGGAGCACCTTGCATGTATTTCATAGACATCTCACATACAAAATTCACCTATTATGAAAATGAGTATATTCAGTTAACCCAGATGTTTACAAACCATTTCACGTAGATTGCGCGAAGTTGCCAGTTGTTTTGGGATTTCATTTTGGTTATTTACTAATACGATAGCAATACATGGTTCCCCTGTTTTAGCTGCCATTGTAGCTCTGGCTGGTGGTAGTTGTTGTGTTCAGGTGGTAATATTTTTTAAAATGGCAAGAGCTGGCAACAGCTGGCATGCAAAAATGATTACTTTCAGGCCTGAAGTATAAGATTGATATATATATTAATACTTACACTACCGGCGGAAAAGATCAATACAATACCAATTCATACAACACATTTGAGAAAATAAATAAACAACAAATGATTCAGATTTATAGCCATCTCCCTTGCATCAAGTCGCTACCTGTGCCTGTTTTTATCGTACAAGTCCGGTTTCGGCTAATTAATCGTGCTGTCGACAGACAAAAGGCATTGTATCATACACGATCGTTGGGAAATAAATGCTTATATCGAAACTCTCAATTTTCGGCAAAACATCTTCGAGAGGGTACTTACTTACCCAAAAGAAGGCAGCGAAGAAAGATGAAGTCAGGCTCGCCGTGTAAGGATCAGGCAGACGATGTGGTACACGTGTCACTGTCGCCTGCTCTTACCCCGCCTGTCGTCAGTCCTCTCCCGATGTCCTAGCTCCAACAGCAGCCCTTAGTCACATGCACAACATAGGAACATCTGTCTCCAGCACATACCTTAAACAACACACGTAACAAAAACAAACAATGAGTTCGTTATAATTCCCCCCCAAAAAAAAAATACAAAAGAAGAAGAAAGAAAACACGCTCAATGCAGGCCTTTAGCATTTGAAAACATAATAATACGCACAGTCGGAAAGGCTTGAAGCCATGTTTTCTGACTATGAAACTCATTCAAAAACAAAAAAAAAAAAAAAAAAACACTTACACTATGCACAGACGCGTTGGGTTAATTTTGAACACTTACTCAGACTCTCAAGCCTTCAGCAATCTCACGTTCAATGTTTTTCGGTTAAATGGGGATGGGTAAAACAAAACAAAACAAAACAAAATTGAAATAAAACCCGTTTTTTTGTTCAGAATGCTAGCAACATTCCGTCTTTAACCGTCTTTTGGATTTAAAAGAATGAGTAATGTGTTACGAAACAAGCTAAGATATATCTCTTTTTTATGTTTGAACTCATCTAATAATGATACCAATGAGGACTATTTCTAAAGCGCCCATCCAGAGAGCGTAGGTTCCAGGGCACTGTACAAGTTTTAATAAATCAATGTGTACACACACACACACACACACACACACACACACACACACACACACACACTCTCTCTCTCTCTCTCTCTCTCTCTCTCTCTCTCACACACACACACACACACACACACACACACACACACACACACACACACACACACACATTGTATCTGAAGACTTCACTCCCCGTGTTCGTGAGAAACGCCGCCAACTGCTCCCTTTTTTGAGGACGCAAAAAACGCAAACAAGAAAGCCTTCCTCCGATTTGATTCACTCGTCATTGAAGGTAAGAGCCACTGGTACAACGAAGGCACCAAGCGCCTTGAGGAGCGCCGCAGTGCAAGATGAGAGGCAGGCCGGCATCGCGGACATGGCGCAAGAAGGAGGACTTCCGTACCTCCCCCCCACTCTGCCTATCAAGCGACGACAAACTCCGTAACACAACATGACTTTAGACCTATGACTTCCGTACCTCACCCACAGACTACACTTAGCAACGATCAGAGAAGTAACATAAGAAATAAACGGTATGATGATGTATGTAATGGAAACGCTTCTCAGAGTGAAAAGAATGAAGATAATGGTTTTGATTCTATGCCTCAATTAAGGCATTGTATGAGTAAAAATAGCTGTTTGTTCAATGTGATGGTTTGGAATATTCAAGGGTTAAAGAACAAGCTTACGAACTTTTCCTTTAAAAGATACTGTGAGCAGTTTCAAATTTTTGCTTTTTCCGAATGCTGGTCTTGTAAACAAGAGGATATTGACAAAGCTTTTCCCGACTTCACAGTTTTCTTCTCACCCCCGCTCTCAGCGCATGAAAGGGGGTGTAGCTGTCTGTGTGAGGAAGACAATTTCTGGATATGTCGAACAGTTAATGACATCAGCGGAAGAATGCATTTTTCTAAGATTGTGTGAACCAGTTTTGAATTATTCTTTTGACGTGATTTTTGGCTTTGTGTATGTAGCCCCTGAGAACTCAGTCATTTATGGTGAAGACAACCGCAGTGGTATTGATATATTAGCTAACAATATAACCGATGTCATGCGTGAATATCCTGACTTGCCCTTTGTACTATGTGGAGATTTCAACGCCCGTACTGGTGAGTTACAAGACATTGATTTTGTCCATGAAAATATACACGCACACCCGTTTAAATGAAATTGATGAATTATTGAATGATATGCCTCAAATTGAACGCAAATCAAAAGACCATGCTGTAAATAACTTTGGCCGAAAGCTTATTGACCTTTTGAAAGAAAACAACATGTTCATGTAAATGGGAGAACAGAGCAAGACAAACAGGGCGAGATTACTTGTACAGCTAACAGAGGGATGAGTGTCGTTGATTATTTCATTTGTTCCCAAGCAATGTATGACTTTGTTTCTGACATGTTTGTCGCAGACAGATCTGAATCTGATCATTTCCCTATTGTTTTGCTTCTCAATGATAATACGCGTGAAAGCTACGAAGAAACGGAAGATGAGAATAGTGTTAATATGGAATACAAGTTACACTTTAAAGTAAGAAGTCAAAGTTTAGAAGCGTTTACTGATTATCTTCAAATCAACGTATCCATCCATGAGCTAGCAAACTTCTTTGAAGCATTAACTCATAATGTTGATGAAGGCACAGAGCATGTTGTCAGTCTAATGCAAAAAGCAGCTGAACAAATGCAATCAAAACCAAAAAAAGCATTGTTCGTACAATCAATCACCTTGGTGGGACAAGGACTGTGACAAAGCGAAACAAGAGAAATATATGTTTCTACGTATATTCAGACAAACTGATGACAGAAAGGACTTAGAAAGCTATCTTGGCCACAAAAAAGCATTCAAGTTGCTCTGCAAATCGAAAAAAGATGAAAGAGACAAACGTATTATTGATGAATTAAACGAAGCATGCGCAGACCCAAACTCTAAATCATTTTGGCAAAAAATAAAAGTCTCTTACAGCCAGCAATTCAAAAAGTTCAAATTTGATTACACCAAACAAATGGTATGAATATTTCAAAAACTTACTGTCACCCGAACAAAATGTACATGATGATTTTGAAACAAGAAATTTCTGGTACATTACAGGATCACTGGTCTCTGAAACCTGTGAAGAGTGTCATAACTTTGATCATGATAATGAAATATCAGAAGCTGAGATATTCAATGCAATTAATGCAATGAAGAAGGGTAAAGCTGCCGGGCCAGATGTTTTGCCCACTGACCTGTTCCATGCAGGAGCAAACGTACTCATTAAGTTTCTACACCCTTTGTTCAATAAAGTGTTTAGTAGCGGAACTTACCCAAAAAGCTGGACAAAAGCAGTAATCTTTCCCTTACATAAAAAGGGTGATCGAGGTTGTGTTGATAACTACAGAAGTATTTCTTTGCTGAATGTGCTTAGTAAAATATATAACACAGTGATTAATAACAGATTGACTCAATATTGTAATGAACATGAAACTATCCCTGAAGCCCAAGCAGGCTTCCGGAAAGGCTATAGTACAATAGACAACATATTTTCTCTCCAATCTCTCGTGCAAAAATACTTAAGCAAACAAGGTGGACGATTTTATTCGCTATTTGTAGACTTTTCAAAAGCGTTCGACTGTGTAAATAGAAGTAAACTCCTTTATATTCTGCTGTCTAGAGGGATCCATAGTAAACTGTTTGGCACAATTCAAGGTATGTATAAGAGTGTAATGGCAGCTGTGTGCGTTGGAGATAAGATAACAGAATATTTTGAGTGCTTATCTGGTGTTAGGCAAGGCTGTGTTTTGAGTCCCCTTTTGTTTTCTATATTTCTATCTGAACTTCAGACAGAGTTAATTGGTTGTGGTGCACGAGGTATTGATATACTGGGAGATCCGTTGGGTATTCTCCTCCTTATGTACGCTGATGACATCGCAATTGTTGCTGACACTGTTCTAGACCTACAGAAGAAGATCGACTGTCTAGAAAAATATTGTAATAGATGGGGTCTGAAGGTAAACATGGATAAGACTAAAGTAGTTGTATTCAAAAATGGAGGATTTAACAAAAAAAGTGAAAAATGGAATCTAAATGATGCAGAGATAAAGGTTGAACCTTGCTATAATTATCTGGGGGTAATTTTTTCATCTACCTTGAAATGGACTACTAAGAATGTTGAAACTCTTTCTGGTAAAGCCCTAGAGCTTTAGCAGGCATAAAAAGGTTGTATTTCAGATTTAAAGCACTTCCAGTGGACATGGTTTTCAAAATATTTGATACAAAAATTAAGCCTATTTTATTATATGGATCGGAAGTTTGGGGATTTCAGAAATATGATGCGATAGAAAAAGTGCAAGTTAAGATATGTAAAATGATACTCGGCGTAGGTAGGGATGTGAAAAATGATGTAGCTTTAGGTGAATGTGGGAGATTTCCTATCTTTGATTGATACCCAAACTCGTCTCATCAAATACTGGTGCAGACTGATTACCATGCCAAACAAGAGATACCCTAAACAGTGTTATGATATGCTGCATGCACATGACTCAGCTGGCAGAAAGAAACTGGGCATCAGAAATCAGACTTCTGCTATGCAAGTGTGGATTTGGTCAGGTCTGGGCTCTGCAAAACCCTGGAAATAGTAAATTCTTTCTTGAAGAGTTTAGGAATAGGCTGAAAGATATGTCACAACAAATTTGGCATGATTCCATATCTCATGAAGAGGATTACAGTCTATATCAACCAGAAATCATAAGAGCTAACTATATTACAAGTTTAGATTTAGTAGCTCATAGAAGAGCCATTTGCTTGTTAAGAAGTAACAGATTACATCTGAATGGTGTTTCACGTTTTGGTTGTTTAAGAAACGACCCTGAATGCAAACAATGCAGTGGAAATCACATTGAGGACATTGTACATTTTCTTTTTGTTTGTCCAAAGTATTTGCATCTAAGAAATAAATACCTCCCTGTGTATTATTGTCGCTTTCCTAACACACTTAAAGTTCAGTTGCTATGTAGAAACCTTAGAGGAAATCTTGCATTCAAAACTGCTATGTATATTGTAGAAAGTTTAAAAATAAGATGCTGAAAATACAGGATATTGTATAAGATGCGCTGTTTTAACATGAAATGTTGTCCAATATTCTGCTATGATTGAATGTAAACCTCCTTGTCAATATGGGCCAAATGGCCTGCAAAGACTGATTAAATTTATTGTTATTGTTATTGTTATTGTTACACACACACACACACACACACACACGCATGTTGTTGTCCGTCGTGATGACGAAGACCATCTAGTCATCCTGGGATTCGGGGTGAGTGCGTAGATGGCTGGTCAGGCCGATCTGCGCCTGGAAAGATCTATCACACACGCATACACACATACTGGCACACTGTGTCTCATACACAGACATATACACTGCATAACACAGTGAATAGCTCATTTGTCGACGAGCATGTGACGCATGTTGCAAGTAAAGCAGGTACAGTACGTGGCCCAAGTACAAACCCATTCAGTTTTGTCGTGGATTTCAGATGCAAATCCGGATCACACTGCGGATCCGTGATCTATACACATTATTGATGAGAGACAATTGCAAATTCTTCTCTGAACATAAACACTCTGCACCTAGTTTTTCTTTCTTTCTTTCTGTGTACGCAGGCTGATCAGCATTTTAAAAAAGCCTCAAATTCTGTGGCCTTTTATTCCCTGCTATCACGGTGACCTCAGTTTCGATGTCCTCTCACGTCTGTGGCCTTCGTTTGGATCCATCGGCTTACCGGTATTGGAGAGTCCAAGAGGACTGTCGTTGGATGGACGTGGTGACGCCCTCCGGAGGGTGAGCTCACTCACGCCAGTTCTGCGACTAAGCAATCATTGTCGTCAGTAGGTGGTGTTCTGCGTATGTTGGATTAGAACGGACACCACTGAACACCACCGAAGTGACTCGGCAGCAGTGCAGTATCTCTTCAGGTGGGTTGCCTCTTGAGAACTTGACATTGACTGCTCCCTGTGGACTGCCGGTGCCGGGGCTGTGGCGGTCTGGGCTGGACTGAGGTGGTGGACAGGGGGTCGGAATGAACGGCGTGGATGCCATTCCACTGAGGTGGCACAGAAGATGGGACAGCAAAAAAAAAAAAAAATCACAGGAATAGGTTTTGACTTTTACTGGCGGAAAACCTTATACTCTTTTACTGATGAATGGATTCATTTTATTTCCCACCCTGGCAAAGGACAGCACTCTCTTGGGTATCTTTGTGACTGTAACTGTGCTACAATTAGTCACATTTCAATGATGTACAACAAATCTACGACAAGCTACCAAACAGCTGTCCGATGATATCTGTTCTCTTATTCACATCAAAGTATAATGACAAGTGACCCAGAGGAAGTCTGGACAGAGCTGAATAAAAAGCTCCACTCGGCTGTCGAAGCACACATTCTAGTCACCACTCTCTGACCAAAGAACAGCAAGCCATGAGTGGATTACAACAACAAGAAAATGATCAAGAGGAGAGAGAGACTCTATAAAAAATGAAAAAATACTGGAGACGAAAAACATCCTCTCCAAAGGCAGAGTCCTCAAACGCCAAGTTCAGCGCAGACTCCGTAGAGCCTACTGGTCCTACACTGAAAACCTGATTTTTGACAGCCAAGAAACAAGGCCTGGAACGAAGAAACCCTTCTGGACATACATCAAGTCCCAGCGCACAGAAGCAGCCAGTGTCTCTCCACTGAAAGAAGCTGGCAAGCTAGTAACAAAAGTGAAGGATAAGGCAGAAGTATTGAATGCGCACTTTCATTCTGCGTTCAGCAGCAAACTACCCTGCACACCAGAGGAATCTTAGACCTGGACTGGCATGAGCCCAGAGTGTGAAGGACCCAAATGTGACCACATCCACAGCGGGAGTCAGAAAGCCGCTAAAAAGCCTAAACCCGAGCAAACCCCTGGACCAGACGGAATCACCCCTCGCGTCCTAAAGAAAATTGGTGATGAAATTGCCCCGGCATTGACGCTTCTCTTTCAGTCCTCCATAAACACAGGCATTGTACCAAAGGACTGGAAAAGGGCAAACCTCTCTCCTGTGTTCAAGAAGGGTGAAAGATATATACGCCTGAAAACTATTGTCCCATCTCCCTCACGAGTGTTCCATGCAAAATCCTAGAGTACATTGTGGTGAGCACAATCATGGATTTGCAGAGGCAAACAACATCCTGCGAGAGGAACAGCACGGTTTCTGGCGAGGTAGATCCTGTAAAAGTCAACTGCTGGGGCTTGTGGATGAGCTATCCTACAATATGGAGAAGAAGGGAAAACAGTTAGACGTCTTAGTGATGGATTTCTCGAAAGCCTTTGACAAGGTCTGTCACTCCCTTCTAATCCACAAGCTCCAAAATTACGGTATCACTGGCCAGGTCCACGAATAGATAAAGAACTTCCTGGCAAACTGACAAAAGCCTATGGTCCTTGATGGAGCTTCCTCAAAGGCCATCCCAGTAGAGTCAGGAGTCCCCTAGGGATCAGTCCTGGGCCAAGCCCTTTTTCTCTCTCTCTACATCAACAACCTCCCTGAACAACTCTCCTCAACAACGTGGATTTTTGCAGACGACAGTCTCTGCCACAGAACCGTAACTTCCGCCCAAGACCAAAGGAAGCTACAACAGGAGCTGGACCACATGACAGACTGGGAAACAAAATGGAAGATGTCTTTCCACCCAGACAAGTGTCAGGCCCTCCATGTCTCCAGGAAGAGAAACACACTAACTGGCACGTAACATCTCCATGGCCAAACCCTCAAAAGAGTAGAAGAGACAAAGTACCTGGGGGTCACTATCTCCCAAAACCTCATTTGGGACACCCACATTTCCAACACAACAAACAAGGCAAATAAGACCTTAGGGTTTCTCAGGCGAAACTTGAGGGTGGGTTCCATCAACATCAAGGAAACAGCCTACAAAGCCCTAGTTCGCCCCACTCTTGAGTATGCCTCACCTGCCTG
>JADBJO010001996.1:262500-277500 GCA_016801955.1 Conus betulinus | reverse complement strand
TTTGACAGTATGTTCGGATTGCATCTACAATACCTTCATACAATATAAAATTAGTTCTAATACCTGGGTATTTAAGCAAAAATTGGTTATATGTCATAAACTGACCATTATCATTAATTATATTTTTTACATAGAAAATGTCATAGTCACACCATTCTCGCACATAAACTACCTTTCGTCCCCGTATAATATTAGTGTTATAATGAATACATTCAGACATGAATTCATGTACAGAAGATACACAACATCTTGTACACAGTTTTTTGTGTAATGTTTTACAACATCCTTCCAGAATGGGTTTTCAACATTTTCTATAATAATATTAGCATATTCGGCTCCAAAATGTTTTAAATTTCCTAACCTAGGGAACATATTAATGGTAAAATTCTTCCACTCAGAATCAAATTCAGTCTCCTCAACCAAGATATCTTCATAGAAGACAAAAAGTTTCTAACATTCAGCATCTTCAATCCACCTTCAAAGTACTGTTTTTCAACCACAGACCTTTTGATTTTGCCTTGTTTGCCATTCCACAAAAAACATGTACAGTTCTTTTTCTAAGGATTTCAAAAAATAGTCTGGTGGGTCAGGCAAATTAATTAATAAATGAATAATTTTTGAAAACACTAAGGTTTTAATAACAGTTATTTTTCCATAAGGAGTAATTTGTCTTTTTTTTCCAAAATGCTAAGACGCGTCTGATTGAAAAAAGTTTGTCATTGTAGTTTAGTTGTACAATAGTGTCAGTGTTGGTGGAAAATGTAATGCCTAAGACCTTAAAAGTGCCTGGGTCCCAAACAAAATTCTATCACGCATATATTGCATGCCAGAATTTTTTCTGCTACCTATCCAAACAACTTGGGTTTTGTCAAAATTTATTTTTAGACCAGAAATATGTGCAAATCTTGTAAGGGTATGTACTGCTTCAATAAATGACTTTTCTGATCCATCAAGGCACAATGTTGTGTCATCAGCAAATTGGGATAGTAAATTACTTATTTTTAATTTTAATTCCTTTAATGTTCACATTACGGCGGATCATGAGAGACAATATTTCCGCACAGATTAAATACAAATAAGGGGAGGCAGGATCCCCCTGTCTGACTCCTCTTTCTATCAAAAACCAAGGAGTGTATTGGCCGTTGACCGAGATACAGGTAGAGATTTGGTTATAAAAAGTCATTATCCATTTAATAATGTCTGGGCCAAATTTAAAAAATGTAGGCATTTTAGTAGAAAGGACCAAGACACACTGTCAAACGCCTTTTCAAAAATCTACTAATAATAGCATGCCTGGAATATTTTCATTTTCAGTGTACAACAGTGTATCATAGAGTAGCCTGATATTTTCGCCGATGAAACGGCCTTTAGAAAACCTTTTTGGCTTTCATGAATAACACTTGGTAAAAACTCTTGAGACGGTTAGCAATACAAGCTGAAGCGATTTTATATGTAGTATTCAAAAGGGAAATGGGCGCCAATTTTAAAATAAACCGTTTAGGTTTCCCCCTCTTTAGGGATACATACTATAGTTCCTTGCCGCTGTGTTATTGACATTTGTCCTTTGTCAAAACTTTCGTTAATAGAACGCACAAGAAAAGAGCCAATATCAGTAAAGAAAAACTTAAAAAATTCTACAGTAAAGCCATCAGGTCCTGGACTTTTAAAATTTTTCATATTTTTCAAGCACAAGCAGCTTCCTGAAATGTTATTAAGCCTTCAATAGATTCCCTCTCCTCATCGGTTAAAGCAGGAGCATCAGGGAGTTCATCAGTAATGTTAACATCGTTTACCTCTCTAAAGCAATATAAATTTTCATAAAAGCATTTTGTTTCATTGAGAATGTTTTTTTGATCTGGAATTATTGTTCCATTTTCCTTTTCGAGAAAGGGTATAGACTTGTCTAAGTAGTTGCGTTTCAAGATTACAGAAATATTTATTAACCTTTTTTCGCCCTGATGGATCCAGCGAACCTTCGAACGCATTGCCATACCTTGAATCCTGTGGTCTCTAATTTCCTGTAACTGTGTTTTTAAGTTTTCTAAAACTGGAATATCTTCATCATGCAAATTGCATTCAAGATTAGTTATTCTTTTTTCAAGGTTGAGCTCTTGCTGGGTTCCATCCTTTTTTTGTAAGTGCTATAAGATATTGTTTTCCCCCCTAATTTCTAATAACAGGGTTTCAAAAAAAAGTTGATCATTGATCTCAAAGGAGATATTTTCGTTAGGAATGTTATCAATGTTGTCTAAATTATAAGGTAATAGTGCATATTGTTTTTTCACCTCATTGATGTTTCTTTTTATTTCTGAAATATTTTATTATCTTTAAGCAAACTATTATTAAATTTCCAGAAAGGCCTATCACGTTTAAGCTGCTCTTTTTTTAAAAAGTATAGTAACTATAGAATGATCTGATCTGTATCCTGGGTCAGTAAAAATGTTATTTGTTTCGACCAATAATTCTTCAGTAATTAGAAAATAATCAAGTCTTCCTTGTTTAAATGAATTAAATTTACGCCAAGTGTATGATCTTTTTTCAGGATACATTTCCTAAAAGCATCAAAAAAAGATTGAATTTTACCATCATGTCAGTAATTTTTTTTCCTGGTCCTAGGACGATTATTCACACTTGCATAGTAGTTTTCTGACATCCATTTTCATGTCCAGGGCACAATTCCAGTCACCAGTGATAATCACATGTTCATTGGCAATGCGTTCAATGTGTTCACAGACACCATCAAAAAATTCAGGTCTATCGTTATTACTTGGCCCATACAGGTTGACTAAAGTAAGTTTTTTATTTAGAATTTCCAGCTTCATTACAATATAACAACCATGAGGATCTCTAATGACATCAAACAATTTATATTCAAAATTATTACTAAAAAGAATGGCAACCCCGTTTTTATTTGTCTCAGAACCACAGAGCCAGACATTATAACCCCAACTTGCTCTTATGAAATTTCTGATTCTGTTTTCAAATGTGTCTCTTGAAGACAGTATATGTTGGCTTCCTTTTTCCTAAGGAAATCAAATACATCTTTCCTCTTACTGGAGTTGTTTAAGCCATTACAGTTAAATGAGCATATTTTAAAGGAGTTATCACCTGCCATTTGGTAAGTTTGAAAGAGAAGAAGGAGTCGTGTAAACAGAGTACAAAACATATCTTATTCCCACAACTTGTAGTAAAATCAAATGAAATAAGCACATTTTCTGTTTCTGTCTCCACATACGATAAAAGAAGAAAAACATTGCCACAGTCAGTCCAGAAATCCACTGATTAAAGACAAGCCTGTCTCCTTGAAAACTAGTATGATAAGGGCAAATTGAAAAATCCAACCTGACCCAATTTCAATGTTTACACTCTCATCCACATGCACACAATGTAAGTTAACAGTATCGGCACACACAAACGACAACAAAACAAGACAGGCACACAACATGTAGGGTTACAATTACAAAAGGGTTTCATCTGTAGGCCCATTGCCCCACTCCCACATCAACTGGCTTTAACAAACATTTCTGCTATACACATTACAAAAAGAATACGTAAAGAAAAAGTATACAGGCCCCTTCCGCAGACGCCTAATTCGTTAGCGGCCATCATAAGCACCTATCAGGTGACAAAAACAAAAGCCCCTATGTGCTTCCAACAGTAAGACCAAAAAGACCAGCAGATCCTCGCAGCCGGGGTAATTATTCATTATCAGAGAAACAACGATCGTCATTATGTAGCAAAGGTAATAAATTCAAAGAACGAAAGATCCACTGGTTCCTCATCTCACTTATCACACGGGTGTGCTGAATTGCCTTGACCCAAAAAACATTGACCAATGAAACAGCAGAAAAGGGTAAACATTGTAGAATTTTGTAACAAGGGGAAGATCTCAAAATCCCTCTACACAGGAAGCGAAACTTTTAAGCACATACACGAAGAAAGGAAAACTTACTGACCTTCTGTAACAGACAACACATCATCATATCCATCAACACAATTGTCTCAGGTCGGCTAGAGACTTCACACTCCCTATCTTCCCGCTAACCGTCTTCACAAAAATGTTCCCATTCTTTGACCAGGCTTGTTGACAGAGAGTGTTTTCATTCTTCACTGAGCACAACAATGTGTAGGCTCTGGGTGTTAGGTCCTCAACTAGAGTAATCCTCGTGCCTTTTAGAGTGCGTCGGGCGTACAACACATTGTCCCGAATGCGCCGCGACACGAACCTGACGATGATACCCCGTCCAGTAGGCCTATTCCTGGAGACGCTAGAATCGTCAGACCGACGCTCCTGCTTAGTGCCCACCCGATGTACTGCCTCAATATCACCCTTTTCCACAGGAATTTTGAGTTTGTCCCTGAAAAGAGCAAGCACTTTCTCCTCGCACTGGTCGGGTGTTTCTCTGGTTCCGGACGTCTGCTCTTCTTTGATGCCGTATATACGCAAGTTGTTTCTGCGTACATACGGACAGATCTTCAACACGACTGTCTGCAAGTTCCGCTCGATGCTTGGCTTCGGCGATTTGCGTTTTCATCTGGTCCTCTTGCATCCTCGCGTCAGCCACTTCTTTCTTCAGTCTGTCGTTATCCGCCTGCACCGTAAAGAGGGCTGCCTTCAACTCGTCCACCATTTGTGTCAGTTTCGAAATTTCTGCTCCATTGGTACACAATTTCATCATCAACTGTTCGTTAGTGATCCCACTTAGTTGCTGTTTAGAGGGAGACAAATCAGGGGAGAAAACAACGTGGTGGTCTGCTGAAGTTGCTGTTGAGCGTTCGTCCCCTTTGTCCGCCATCGTATCTCTCGTCTGGTAAACAAACCGAGACAGTTTCTCCTTGAATGGTGCTGGAGTGCTGGTGGCTAGAGTCTTCTGCTTTTTAGGGGTACACTTTACTTCAGTATCTTCAATATTCTTTATCACCGAAGTGTCAGACGAGCTGGAACTAGTGTTGGATCCTGTTGCTTTACGTTGTTTTCTTTTACGAGTTCCGCCATTACCGCCACCCATAACTTTCACCATACGAGTCACACATTTCCTTTTCACGGGGCCGTCGTTACATGAAAAAGTAATCCAAAAACTCGTGTGAAGCTAGGCAACAGGTGCTCGGTCAACTTTGCAGCATTTTGAAGCTTGATCGGATATTAATTAACACAAAAGAGTTAATTAATGTTGCAGCTCCCAAAAGCGTGACTCTCCTTGATCGTGACCACAGCTCACCTCCCGGGAATGTAACTTATTTATCACAAACAGGGTCAAGCCTGATTGACTATTTTTATGATTGCAACGATCTCTGTACACAAAATATTTTTATGTCACTTGTTGTTGAAAACCGGATAGAATCCGACCACTTGCCTGTGTCTCTGACCGCGGCTACAGCACAGACAGACCGAGAAACTGCACGTGCCGTAAAAGTGAAAACTGAAAAACAGGTTTGGGATGACAGTAAAATACACGTGTTTTTAGATTCTCTCCGATCACGGGAATCCCACGAAAAGTTGTTACGCGCATTAGTTGATACTGACACTGATGTCAACGGTGCGGTTGGCTCGTTCATGGAGTGCCTACTCTCAGCGGCAAAGAGCATGAATAAAACAGTGTTTACTGGTAACAATCAGAAGAAAGAGGCGGAATGGTTTGGCAAGGATTGTCATCATAGCAAAATAGATGCAAAGACAAAGTTGCGGAAATTTAGACGCAATAAAATCAGAACCAAACTGCAGGATTACTTTGAGAGCAAACAGTCGTACCAAACTTTAATCAAAGAAAAGAGAAAAGCATTTTCAAAAAAGCGAAAGCAGATGCCCTCATGAATCATATAGGTAACCAAAAGGTGTTCTGGAAAAGTCAATTCATGTTTGCATCTGAAATCCAAGGATGTCTGTAGTGACAAAATCACAAAAGACAAATGGTTTGATCATTTCAGTGAAGTGTTTACATCAAACCAGTGCACTTCAAATGAATCTAATGTTCATCATTCTATTGATTTTGCTAAACTACCAGAAATTGACATACTCGATCAAGCCATTACTGAAAGTGACGTTCCAAGGGCATTACGACACTTAAAAGCTGGCAAAGCTTGTGGCTCAGATAAAATCCTGGCAGAAATGCTTAAGTCAGCAGAAGAGGCAGTATGTGAGTTTCTAACAAGACTATTCAATTCAGTTTTTTTTTTTTTTTTTTGGGGGGGGGGGGGGGAGGTGGGGGTGGGGGTGGGGTGACTTTGCCAGACATGTGGCGCGAAGCCATCATTGTACCCATTTTTAAGAAAGGTGACCATGAAAATCCGTCCAACTATAGAGGAATATCACTCCTGAGCTTGATCAGAAAATGTTACACATCCATTTTGAACAATCGTTTATATTTCTGGTTGGAAGAGAATAATAAGCTGTGAGAAACACAGGTGGGATTCAGAAGAGGATGCTCTACCATGGATCATATTATTACCATATACTCCGTAATTCATAAGTATTTGAGCAAACCTGGAAAACTATACGTATGCTTCGCCGATCTAAAGAGGGCGTATGACTCAGTTCAGCATGTAACCTTATTGAGAGTCCTGGTCAAAGCCGGCACATCATGTACATTTACCAAAGCGGTCATGGCTATGTACGAGTCTTAAAGCATGCGCAAGTGTGCAGAACGACTTCACGGACTGTTTCGATTGCCCACAAGGTTTGAAACAGGGATGCGTTGCAAGTACAACATTTTTCTCCGTAATCATCAATCAGATATCAGAACAATGTCGGTAGACGGAAAGCATGGTATACAACTCTGTCCCAGTCTTGTTGAACTTTTCATTCTGATGTTTGCAGATGATCTTGCACTATTGTCAAGTTTGCCATCTGGCTTACAGAACCAGATTAATTGTTTAGTTAAGGCATGTTCTGATCTCAAACTTGAAATAAATTGTGACAAAACCAAAGTGATGGATTTAGGAAGGGTGGGTTCCTTGGGAGACATGAGAAATGTCTCCCAATGGAACAGAACAACTCGAAGTCGTTAACAGCTATGTATATCTTGGCTTTACTTTCACAACTACTATGAGTGCTTATCAAGCAGGAAAAACACTTAGCGATCAAAGGCAAACAAATAACTACCGACAATCTCTGAGACTAATCGATAGCATGACAAGAGAAACGTTTTTCAAACTGTTCGACACAGTGGTTCAACCGACTCTTTTATACGCTTCGGAAATCTGGGGACTGTTGCAAGACAGTGATCAGGTAGAAAGGTCCATTTGTATGCTTGCAAAAAGTTCTTGAATGTGCCTGTGCGCACACCATCACTCATGGCCTATAGTGAACTAGGCCAGTATCCCCTTCAAGTGAACTGTTGTATCAGAGCTGCGAAATACTGGCTACGTATCATAAAGATGGACACAGATCGCCTACCCAAGCAAGCTTACGACCTTCTAAATAGGCTAGATAATCAAGGGAAAATCAACTGGGTCACAAAAACTAGAATACTTTTACAGACATTGGGTTTCAATTTCATTTGGCTTTAACCAAAGTGTGGAAAATGATTTAATGTTTGTGTCTGTTTTTTAAACAAACAATTACAGACGTTGCAAAACAAGAGTGGTTTGCTGACATAAGCGACAGTAGACGTTTCACTTTGTATACATCATTCAAAACAATTCTTGTACCAGAAAATTTATTTTTCTGAAGTCAAGATAAAGTGCTTCAGAGAATCGTTGACGAGGTTCAGATTAGAGGTGAGCGACATAAACTCTCACAGGAATCGTTTCATGCAGGATACTTCTGCGGGAATAAATGACTGACCCTTCTGTGCAGATGAACTAGAGGATGAAAAACACGTTTTGTTTTAGTGTCCTCAGTAAAACAATATTCGCCCCAGTATTTTCAAAAGTATTCCACCTTATTTCGAAAACCAGTATCTGATAGAAATTTTAACATTTGAAAATGCTAATATTACTCGTCAGCTTGCTTGGTTTTTTGTGTACAAACGTTTTGGAATAAGAAAAAAAGTGCCAATTGCTAAAGGTTTCATAGTGATGTGTTAAAAAGAAAAATCTCCAGAAGTTATCAGATGAATATATACGCATGGAATGAAAAGAAAAAAAGTTTTTCTCACGTCCCCACTTACACCTGTAAGAATTTTGTCGGATTATTGCTTTCAGTATGATTTCTACCCCCTCTTGAAATGATTTGCATCGTCACTGACCCTGTGCCAGAGGCCATCGTGCCATAAGTCATTAAATGTTCCAGTTCGAGTTTGTGTCTCTCTCTCTCTCTCTCTCTCTCTCTCTCTCTCTCTCTCTCTCTCTGGCGTTGGTGTGTGTGTGTGTGTGTGTGTGTGTGTGTGTGTGTGTGTGTGTGTGTGCGTGCGTGCGTGCGTGCGTGTGTGTGTGTGTGTGTGTGTGTGTGTGTGTGTGTGTGTGTGTGTGTGAAAGTGAATGAGTGTGGGGAGGGTATATGCGCGCGCACGTGTGCGTTTGTGTGTGTGTGTGTGTGTGTGTGTGTGTGTGTGTGTGTGTGTGTCTGTGTGTCTGTGTGTGTCTGTGTGTGTGTCTGTGTGTGTGTCTGTGTGCATGTGTGTGTGTGTGTGTGTGTGTGTGTGTGTGTGTGTGTGTGTGTGTGTGTGTGTGTGTGTTCGTCAGTGTCTGTGTCTGTGTGTCTCTGTCTCTCTGTCTCTCTCTCTCTCCCTCTCTCTCTGCCTCTCTGTCTCTGCCTCTGTCTCTCTCTCTCTTCTCTGTAGGTGGGAACATGAGGGCAAATGGTGCGCAGGGAGGGCGTGAGTGGGTGGGCACATGGTTGCATGAAGGGTGTGGGTAGGTGTGCATCTTGGGGCAGATGGGGGCAGATGAAAGCTTGAGAGTAGGTGGGCATTTGAGGGTGGATGGGGCTGATGAAGGGCGTGAGTGGGTGGGCATTTGGGGGCAGATTTAGGGCATGAGTGGGTGGGGATTTAGGGGCTGATGAAGGGTGTGAGTGGGTGGGGATTTAGGGGCTGATGAAGGGTGTGAGTGGGTGGGCATTTGGGGCAGATGGGGCGGATGATGAAGGGCTTGAGTAGGTGAGCATTTGGGGGCAGACACCGGGCATGAGTGCGTGGGTATTTGGGGAAGTAAGATGGATGAAGGGCGTGAGTGTGGAGGCATTTGGGGCTAGATGGGGGGATGATGAAGGTGTGAGTTGGTGGGCATTTTGGGGCAGATGGGTAGGATATAGGGCGTGAGTGGGTGGACAATTCGGGGAAAATGGGGTGGATGAAGGGGCGTGAGTGGGTGGGCATATTGGGGCAGATGGGTAGGATATAGGGCGTGACTAGGTGGACATTTTGGGTGGTTGAAGGGCATGAGTGAGTGGGCATTTTATGGCAGATGGGAAGGAGGTAGGGCGTGAGTGGATGGGTATTTGGGGGCAGATGGAAAGGATGAAGGGCGTAAGTGGGTAGGCATTTTTGGGGCAGATGGGGCGGATGAAGGGTGTGAGTGGGTGGGATATTTGGGGCCGATGAAGGGTGTGAGTGTGCAGGCATTTAGGTGTGGATGATGAAGGATGTGAGTGTGTGTGTGTGTGTGCATTTAGGCGCGGATGAAGGATGTGAGTATACGTGCATTTTGGGGTGGATGAAGTGGATGAAGGGTGTAAGTGTGTGTGCATTTTGGGGCAGATGGAGGATGGGAGTGGGTGGGCATTTTGAGGCAGATGAGGTGGATGAAGCGCCTAACATGTGTGCACATTCAGGGACAGATAGGGTTGCTGGAGGGCGTGAGTGGGTGGCCTTCTAGGGGCAGATGGGGTGGATAACAGGCGTGAATGGGTGGACATTTTGGGGCAGACTAAAGCAGGGCAGACGGGATGGAGAAAGGGTGTGAGCAGGTGGGCATTGTGGGGAAGACAGGGCGGATGAAGGGCGTGAGAGGGTGGGCAGATGTAGGGCGTGAGTGGGTGGGCATTTTGGGGCAGACGGAGCGGATCAAGGGCGTGAATAGGTGGACATTTTGGGGGCAGATGAAGGCTGGGCAGTCAGGGTAAAGAAACAGCATGAGTGAGTGGACATTTCGAGGCAGATGAAGAGGCAGATGAAGGCGTGAGTGGATGGTAACATTTTGGGACAGATAGGAAAGATGTAGGGCGTGAGTGGGTGGGCATTTTTTGGGCAGTTAGGAAGGATGTAGGGCGCAAGTGGGTGGACATTTGGGGATGATGAAGGGAGAGAGTGGGTGAGCATTTTAGGGTGGATAAAGGGTGTGAGTGGGTGGGCATTTTTGGGCAGATGGGAAGGATGTAGGGCATGCGTGGGCAGGCATTCTAAGGTGGATGAAGGGCTTGATGGGGTGTGCATTTTCGGGCAGATGGGGCAGATGAGATGATGGGTGTGAGTGGGTGGGTATTTGGGGCGGATGCAGGATATGAGTGGGTGGGCTTCTGGGGGCAGATGGGGCGGATGAAGGGCATGAGTGGGTGGGCAGAGGTAAGGCATGACTGAGTGGGCATTTTGGGGCAGATGAGGCGCATGAAGTGGATGGGCATTTTGGGGGATGAATGAAGGCCAGGTAGACAGGCCGGAGAAATGGCGTGAGCCGATGGGCATTTTGGGGAAGATGGGGTGGATGAAGGGCATGAGTGAGTGGGAATTTTAGGGAGTATGAAGAATGTGAGTGAGTGGGTATTTTGGGGTGGTGTGAGTGTGTGAGCAACTGGCAGCAGATGAAGGGTATGGGTGGGTGGGTATTTTGGGGCAGATGGAGTGGATGAAGGGCGAGAGCAGATGGACATTCTGAGGCAGATGGGATGATTGTAGGGCATGAATGAGCGGGCATTTTGGGGTGGATGAAAGGTGTGAGTTAGTGGGCATTTTGGGCAGATGGGGCGGATGAAGATATGTGGGCCGGATGAAGGGTGTGAGTATGTGGGAATTTCGATGCTGATGAAGGATGCGAGTGTGTGTGCATTTTGTTGCAGATGGGGTGGATGAAGGGCGTAAGGTGGGCATGGGCATTTTGGGGAGGATAAAGGGCAAGAGTGGGTGGGCACTTTGGGTGAATGAAGGGCGAAACTAGCTGGGCATTTTGAGCAGATGAGGTAGATGAAGAATATGAGTCGGTGGACATTTGGGGGAGATATGGTGGATGAAGGATTTGAGTGGGTGGGCATTTTGGGGCAGATGTTGGGCGTGAGCAGGTGGGCATTTTGAAGCAGACGAGGGGAATGGGGGATAAAGGGCATGAATTTGTAAGCATTGTGGGGTGGATGAAAGGCATAAGTGGGTGGACATTTTGGGGAGGATGAAGGGCGTGAGTGGATGGGCATTTTGGAGTGGATGAAAGCATGACAGATGGGCATTTGGGGGCAGAAGAAGGGCGCAAGTGCAAGGGAATTCTGGAACTGATGGAGTGGACAAAAGGGCGTGACTTGGGCATTTTCAGGCAGACCGGTTGGATGAAGGGCGTGACTGGACAAGCATTTGGGGGCTAATGAGAGGACCAAGTGGGTGTACCTTTTCGCCCACATGAAGTGCGTGAGCGGGAAACATTTCGAGGCAGATGGCTTGGATGAAGAGTGTGAGTGGGTGGGCACTTTAGGGCAGATGAAGGGTGTGACTGGGTGGCCACTTTTGGGGCAAATTGCATGGATGGAGGTCGTGAGTGGGTGGGTGGGTATTGGGGGCAGATGGGGCAGATGAAAGGCATTAGTGGGTGGGCATTTTGTAGCCGATGAAGGGCGTCAGTAGCTGGGCATTTTGGGGACAGATGGGGTGGGTGGAGGACGTGAGTAGGTGGGCATTTTGGTGCACATGGGGTGGATAAAGGGCGTGAGTGGGTGGTCATTTTGGGATGGCTAAAAGGCGGGCAGATGGGGCTAAGAAAGGGCGTGAGCAAGTGGGCATTTTAGGGCAGATGAGGCAGATGAAGGGCGAGAGTGTGTGGGTATATTGGGGAGGATTAAGGGCGTGAGTGTGTGAGCAATTTGGGGCAGATGACAGGCGTAAGTCGGTGGATATTTTGGGGCAGAGGGGGTGGCTAAAAGGAGTGTGAAGAGGGTGGGCATTTGGGGGTGGATGAAGGGCGGACAGACGGGGCAAAGAAAGGGCATGAGCAGGTGAGCATTTAGGGGTACATAAGGCAGATGAAGGGCGTGAGTGGGTGGGTATTTTGGGGCGGATGAAGGGGGCGAGTGTGTGTGCAGTTTGGGGGCTGATGAAGAGCGTGAGTGGATGGGCATTGTGGGGGGGCAGATGAAGAGCGTGAGAAGGTGGGCATTTTGATGCAGATGGGGTGGATGAAGGGCGTGAGTGGGTGAGCATTTGGTGCAGATGGGGTGGATGAAGGGCCTGAGTGGGTGGGCATTTGGTGCAGATGGGGTGGATGAAGGGCGTGAGTGGGGGAGCATTTGGGGCAGATGGGGTGGATGAAGGGCGTGATTGGGTGAGCATTTGGTGCAGATGGGGTGGATGAAGGGCGTGAGTGGGCTGACATTTTGAGGCAGATGACGAGAGTAAGTGGATAGGCGTTTTGGGGCAGATGGGGCAGATGAAGGACTTGAATGGGTTGACGTTTTGAGGCAGATGACGAGCGTGAGAAGGTGGGCGTTTGGGGGCAGATTGGGTGGATGAATGGCGTGAGTGGGTGGGGGCATTTTGGGACTTATAAAAGATGAATGGTAAAAGGTGGGCAGAATAGGCAAAGAAAGGGCGTGAGCAGGAGGACATGTGGGGGCTGCTGTGGTGGATAAAGGACGTGAGTGGAAGGGTATATTTGGGTGGATAAAAGGCTTGCATGGGTGGGTATTTTAGGGCGGATGAAGGGCGTGAGTGGGTGGGTATATTGGGTGGATAAAAGGCTTGAATGGATGGGTATTTTAGGGCGGATGAAGGGCGTGAATGGGTGGGTATACTGGGTGGATGAAAGGCTTGAATGGGTGGGTATTTTAGGGTGGATGAAGGTCGTGAGTCGGGGGGGGGGGGGGGGGGGGGGGGGGGTACATTGGGTTGCATTATAAAAGATGGACAGATAAAAGGTAGGCAGAATGGGCAAAGAAAGGGGTATATTAGTGAGCAGGAGGACATATGGGGGGGGCTGCTGTGGTGGATAAAGGACGTGAGTGAGTGGAGGGTATATTAGGTGGATAAAAGGCTTGAATGGATGGGTATTTTAGGGCGGATGAAGGGCGTGAGTGGGTGGGTATATTGGGTGGATAAAAGGCTTGAATGGGTGGGTATTTTAGGGTGGATGAAGGTCGTGAGTCAGGGGGGGGGGGGGGTACATTGGGTTGGATAAAAGGCTTGAATTGGTGGGGGTTTTAGGGTGGATGAAGGGCGTGAGTGGGTGGGTATATTGGGGTGGGATAAAAGGCTTGAATGTTTGGGTATTTTAGGGTGGATAAAGGCGTGAGTGGGGTGGGGGGGAGTATATTGGGTTGGATAAAAGGCTTGCATGGGTGGGTATTTTAGGGCGGATGAAGGGCATGAGTGGGTGGGTATATTGGAGTGGATAAAAGGCTTGAATGTGTGGTATTTTTAGGTGGATGAAGGGCGTGAGTGGGGGGTGGGGGTACATTGGGTTGGATAAAAGACTTGATTGGGTCGGTATGTCAGGGCAGATGAAGGGCGTGAGTGGGTGAGTATACTGAGGTGGATAAAAGGCTTTAATGGATAGGTATTTTAGGGTGGATGAGGATGTGAGTGGGTGGGCATTTGGGGGGCAGAATAAGGGCTTTTTTTGTGTGCGTGTGTGTTATGTGTGTTGTTGTTGTTGTTGTTGTTGTTGTTGCTGTTGTTGTTGTTGTGGGAGGGGCACGTGTGTGTGTGTGTGTGGATGTGTGCACGTGTGTGTGTGTGTGTGTGTGTGTGTGTGTGTGTGTGTGTGTGTGTGTGTGTTTGTGTGTGTGTGTGTGTGTGTGTGTGTGTGTGCACGCATACGTGTGAGTAAGGTGATGGCGAAATGCGGCTCTCATGTATGTGTGTGTGTGTGTGTGTGTGTGTGTGTGTGTGTGTGTGTGTGTGTGTGTGTGTGTGTGTGTGTGTGTGCGTGTGCGTGCGCGCGCGCGCGCGCGCGCTGCCTGTGTGTGTGTGTGTGTGTGTGTGTGTGTGTGTGTGTGTGTGTGTGTGTGTGTGTTTGGGTGGGTGGAATTGATCTGTGTGCATATGTGTGTATGTGTGTTTGTGTATGTGTGTGCATGCCTGCGCGCACGCATGATTAACTAGTCGTCTCTCGATCGACTGCTTGATCAGCTAGTTCATTCATGTGTTTGATCAATACTACTGCACACATTACTGACATCCAGATGCCCTCAAAACATGAGACCAACGTCAGTTGTCTCGTTTGGTCAGTGCAGTCGGCTGCAATGTATTCCAGGTCAGTCAGAGGAAATATGGCTTGCCCATTTGATCCTAACAAATTTTAAATAATAATACTAGAGCGTCGCCAAAAAAACGTGGACAAGCGAATCACAAGACAAAACACGACGTGTGTCGACGTCTTAGGTCTTCTTCAGGCAAGAAACAAAACAATCAGGACAACCAAAATGAACGAAAGAGCAATCACTTATTATTACTGGTAGGAATACTAATATTGGTAATGATGATATTCAAAATATTGAAAAAATGAATAAAGACAGGATTACTACCACTTTGGGTGATAACATGAAATATTCGTTGTAGTTTGGGAGAAAGGAGAGAGGGTTAGATGATTCTTAAGCAGCATGGTTACTATGGCAACAATCTTAGTTGCGATGGCGATGGTGATGTTAATAGGAGTGATGTTAATATCAATACTAACAATAGTATTAATGATGATAATGCTAACAAATATAGCAAAGAAAATAATAATAACGGTACTGATAACAAAGCATGATACAGAGATATGATTTTTAAAAAGTAAGATAACAACAACAACAACAACAATAATAACAATAATAATAATAATAATAATAATAATAATAATAATAATAATAATAAATAATAATAATAATAATAATAATAATATAAATAAGTAATAATAAATAAAATAGAAAGATGAACAAATCAGATA
>JADBJO010001996.1:235000-257500 GCA_016801955.1 Conus betulinus | reverse complement strand
ATTATTACAAAGAAAATGAACGAGCAATCATTTACCTTTTAATCTCTTTAGCGCAAGATATGCGCTGGTTGGATGGATGGATGGATTGAGGGATGCATGGATTTACACACTGATATTTCTTTATTTCTGAGGGCAAAACATATAACCAAGAGGATTCTTTTTTTTCAGGAACTCGGGAAAGTAATACACCAAGAACATCTACCAAGATTACAAGAACATAAACCAAAATTCAACGCCAATCTTGCGCTGAAGAGACTGAAGACAAGTGATTGCTCGTTTATTTTCGTTATAATAATTGCTTTGTATCTTGCCTGATGAAGACTTATGATGTCGAAATGCGTCGAGTGTTGTCTTGTAATTCATTTGTCCACTTTTTTTTTTCCTTTTTTTTTTTTTTTTTTTTTTTTTTTTTTTTTTTTTTTTTTTTTTGGGGGGGGGGGGGGGGGGGGGGGGGGGGGGGGGGGGGGGGGGGGGGGCTCTCTAACATTTATCTAAGATTTGTTTTTAACCTAGTCAAATGAACCGACTCACAATGAACCACAGCATTCTAATCTAAACCCCAGAGCTCCGAACCATACTGCACAGTGGGTTGTATCTGTGCATCAAAAATGTTGACAAACGCTTCCACAGAATTATTATGTAACACAAACAATTTCTCCATAATACATAATAACACATTCCTAGGTCTGCAAGAAAGGGTCTTAACATGCTGCAGCAAAACGGAAGAGGAGACTGGAGAGAACCACCGAGAGGAGAGGAGAGAGAGATGAGAGAGAGGTGGGGAGCCATGCATTTTAAAAAAAAGTAAAAGAGAGGGGGGAAATGGGAGAGGGATGGAGATGGGAGCGAGAGAAGAGATGGACAGAGGATGACATGTTCTGAACAGTTAGGAGGACAGAGAGAGAGGAGAATCATGATGAAGAGAAAGAATTTAAAAAAAAAGTAAAGTAAAAAAGAAATGGATGGATGGAAAGATGGATGGATGCATGTTTGAACAGTTAGGTGGACAAATTGTTACATAATGACTGGAATGTGAATGACGAAAGGATGAATAGAGGAAGGTAAGGATAGACTGATGGTGATATGGATGGACAGACTGATTCATTAAGCTAACCCAAAGATTGAATGATGTATCGATTGATTGATTGACCAAAAGGTGGATCGATTGTTTGATCGATTGATTGACTGAAATGTTGTTATGACAATAAATAGGTAGGTAAGTGACAGTTTGCTTGGTTTATTAATAAATTGATCAACGAAAAATACACGGGAATTCAAACGGTACATATCAGCCATCTAAATATGACGCGAATCTTGTGTCTTCGTATGATCTATTGTGTGCACATCATTAAAAAGTACCCCAGATCCACTTCCCAGCTGTAGATTTTCATAATCATTTCATTCCATGGCAAAAATTACATTCGACGCATATACGACTTCCATGTTTGAAAAAAGTCTGATTGTAGATGACATCTTTAGAAGAAAAAGAAACACCCGAAGGTGCTGGGGAGGACCCAGAGAGGCATTGTCATCACCTGCCTTTAGAACAGTCCTGTACCACCCTTGGAGGCCTGCGCTGTGTTGACGATGGGTACAGGCACACGCAGGACACTCCATTAAGATATCAAGAGACATAACTGCTCCTGAACAGAGGTAAATCAGACTACAGGATGCAACTCATGACAGCATTAAAGTAGCATCCCCATGGGTATATACCAGCCCGTATTTCATGACTGTAGAGCCCACCAGCAAAAAAACACCACCCTCCAGCTGTCGAGCACACCCCGAAGACCCCACCCACCCCTGCCTACGGACATATGAAGGCAGTGCCACTCCAGACACAACCAAGCTTTCGCCATACGTCTTATGTGCCCTCAAGAGAGAGTGTTACTCTCTCAAGTGTTACTTCTGTCACATCTTTAATATCTAAGCTACAAAAAATGCAGGCATTCAAGAGGCACTAACAATTGTATTGTCTCAAATGGAAATATGAAATTTCAAGGTCAAAACCTTGAATACTATCCATCAATTCTGATGAGCAAAAAACTAAATTTAAAAAATATTACTTCTCCAATGGCCACCAGTTCAATGAATCTGTACTCTCAGCTTCCCAGTATTTCAGTCTAGCTTCATTTCAATGGCCTTCAGTTATCCAGTTTTAATTTTCCGATGTCTCCATATTTATCTATCTTGATTTTCAATAAGCCTTAATTCTCTGATAGCCATCAGTTTAGTAAGTCTTGATTTTAAGAAACCTTAACTCTCCCTTAACCACCATTTAGTCTGACCTGATTTTGATGACGCTTAATTCTACAATAGCACCACGTTTTCAGTCTGGCCTCAGGTAAGTTATCTTTGTGCGTTTAATTAAGACAAAGTTTATCACTTACATGAAGAGTTTGGTGGTCGACCTCAGGGCACGATGCTTCTGCGTACCTGTCACATCACATCATCGCACTTTGAGTGTTACTTCTGTTACATCTGTACACTCTATGCATCGCTTCAATGACATCACATCAATACATTGTAATCTTTACCTGCATCATATCACTCCATCAAAATTTATACATTACCTCCATCACATCATATAATTGTACTCTGTGCCTAATCTCTATCAGATTACATCGTTACACGCTATGTGGCATATCTCTCTCTCAAACAGTACATTGAAAAAGTAACAAGAAAGCCTACAGTAATACTACCGCCATGTTTCAATAATTCTCCGATGACTCCATCTGGACCAGCAAACTTTCCTTTCTTAAGTCTTTTCGTTGTGACTAGAACCTCCTCTTGTGAGACTGGACAATCAGGATAAAGCGTATCAGAGTTATATTCAGAAAAGAAAACTATGATTGCTGGCATTTCAGTGAAGTTTTCGTCGGTACTGCGTTTTTTTAAGTTCATTAGAGCTGAAATACCAATCATCAATAGAAATGTACTATATGCGTTTGAATGTTTCATTGATATTTTACGCATCTGCTTCCAAAATTCTAACAAGATCTAACAAGATATGCAATAAAATGTTATTGTTTTCTTTGTTCTTTCTCGAATCAATTATTTGTATTCTCTTCCACCTTCAGAATACATTTGACTATCTTCTTTATCTAATGTTCCTCTTTACGTCCGTAAAAGCCTCCTTGCTTTAATTGAATTTGTGCATTCGTGGTCAAACCAGCCATCGTTTTAATTCTTCTCATCAATTCTAAGATGTCATTTCATGCATTCCACTTGTTTCATAATACATGCATTAAAGGTATCCAGAGCCGCCTTAACATCTTCATCAATGAAAACAGCAGCACTTCACATCACTGACAATGTATCAGTACAATTCATTTGCTCATGGAACAAATGAGCATGTTTATCTTGCCACTGGAGTTTTTTAAATGAACCCTGCCTTTTATTTATGTGTTCCCTAATTTGATTGTTTTGAACGTATTTGATTTTGATCTAAACTCAGAGGAAAGTGATCCGACTCAATCCGATCACTCACATGGAGGGTACAAAAAAAAATATATTACATCAAATAAGTCGGAGGATACTATAAACTGATAAATCACACTGTCACCGATTTCTGATATGACACGGAAACAGCCCGGAAAGACATACGCAAGGCTGTGAGAATTTGGCAAAGAGAAAGAAGAAAGCCATGCCCTGATCTAGCTATTAAAACATACATGAATCACAAGAATGAACAATTCGAAAGAGTAGCTGAAGAAGCAAAAGAAACCAAGTGGCAACAATTTTGTCTGTCACTTAATCATGACACACTCAGTTCTGGCACTTTCATAGTTGCATAGAAGGAAAAACACAAAACAAACGCGACCCCAGGTATTTTAGACGCTGATGGGATCACAAAACTCAGGACAAATTTGGAGAAAGGGTCGGGTCTGCTAAAACGTTTCATGGTACAGTGTGATCAAAGACATTTTGGAGGAAAAGAAGAAATATTTGACCAAGTTAAACCAACATCAAAGACATTTGGAGGAAAAGAAGAAATATTTGACCAAGTTAAACCAACATCTAGCTCAGACTGGCATTGTTGATGAAATCACAGCATCTGAACTGGACGACGCAATAGCTAGATGCACTAAGGATAGTGCTCCAGGTCCAGACAAAGTACGGTATGCAGATATCAAACAGCTCGCAGAAGAAGAGCGAGCCCTACTCTTCAGTCTCTGGCAGGAGAGTTTCAATAAAGGCTACGTCCCAAGAGACTGGACACAGGGCTACCTGAGAGCTTAACCAAAACCAGAAAAAGATCATCATCGGCTAAATGGCTACCACATACTCACTATGCAAAATATAGCAGGAAAGCTCATGGAACGAATCATAGCAAGAAAACTCGGAAGATATCTGGAAAGTCGACAAATCCTCCCATCAAATTAAGGACGCTACAGAACAGGCAAATGTGCATGGGAAAATGCGGCCGCTTTTGCCTGCCTGAAGTATACGGAGGATTCCAAAGAAAGGAAGAAACGCTAGAGCTGTTGCAATAGATCTGGAAGATGCATAAACAAAGTCCAGTTCTCGCTTCTCATGGAACTACTCCTTGGACTATGGAGTCAACTAGATACTTACAAGATAGATAGCAGCGGCACTTCAGGAGCTAACCGTCATCCTACGATTTGGAGATTGGACGTCTGAGCCTCATAAAAATTCTATGGGATTACCTCAAGGTTTTCCTCTCCCCCCTGTTTTGTACAATGTTTACACTAAAGGCCTTGCAGACCTCAACGAAAATGGAACTTCTCGAGTGTTGACACAAGCAGATGACGGTCTAATATACGAAACTGATTCACGGCGCAACACCACTGTCTCTCGAGACAGACGGATGGCATCACACATTCTTACACTCTGTGCATTGCTTCTCTCACATCACATCTTTACACTCTGTGCATTACTTCTATCACATCACATCTTTACACTGTGTGCATTACTTCTATCACATCATATCACTACACTCTGTGCATTACTTCTGTCACATCTTTACACTCTATGCACTGCTTCTATCACATCACATCCTTGCACTCTGTGCATTACTTCTATCATATCAGATCTTTTACACTCTGTGCATTACTTGTATCACATCACATCACTACACTCTGTGCATTACTTCTGTCACATCACTACACTCTGTGCATTGCTTCTATCACACCACATCCTTACACTCTGTGCATTATTTTTATTTTATTTTTTTTTTGCTGTCCCAACTTCTGCGCCACCTCAAAGGCAGTGCACCCACGCCGCTCATTCCGACACCCCGTCCACAGCCACAGCCCGGCTGATCCCGCCGCAGCCCGGGCACTGGCAATCCACAGGGAGCAGTCAATGTCAAGTCGTCAAGAGACAACCCACCGTAGGAGACACTGCACTGCTGCAGAGTCACTTCGGTGGTGTTCAGTGGCGCCTGTTCTGATCTAACATACGCAGGACACCACCTACTAAACCCCCGACTGACGACAATAATTGCTTAGTCGCGGAACCGGCGTGAGTGAGCTGTCCCTCCGGAGAGCGCCACCACGTCCGTCCAACGACAGCCCCCATGGACTCACCGATACCAGTGACCCCGACGGAACCAAATCAAGGCCACAGACGTGGAGAGGACATCGAAATAGAGGTCACCATGACAGCAGGGCATGAAGGGCCACAGAATTTGAGACATTTTTTTTTTTTTTATGCTGATCGATGAGAATGAGGATGATTAACATGATGCTACGGATTTCCATTTCGGTCTGAGACTACATGACAGCACTGTACTCTACACTTCCTTTCATAATATATCCCCGGCGTCAACCAGGCCCGAGAGATACAGGCACCTGCAGTGTTGGTCAGGAAATTTGAGCAACACTCTAAGAAACGCATCCATTAAGTGAATGAAACTCGACTGTGTGGTCCCAGTCTTCCCAACGGAGTCCACAGCAAACTCAACTCTGGGTAGGAGCCGGTCAGGGCACATCACATCACTAAACTCTGTGCAGTACTTCTATCACATCACTACACTCTGTGCATTACTTCTGTCACATCACATCACTAAAACTCTGTGCATTACTTCTATCACATCACTACACTCTGTGCATTACTTCTGTCACATCACTACACTCTGTGCATTACTTCTGTCACATCACTACACTCTGTGCATTACTTCTATCACACCACTACACTCTGTGCATTACATCTGTCACATCACTACATTCTGTGCATTACTACAATCACATTACTACACTTTGTGCATTACTTCTCTCACATCACATCACTACACTCTGTGCATTACTTCTACCACATCACATCACTACACTCTGTGGATTACTTCTACCACATCACATCACTACACTCTGTGCATTACTTCCGTCACATCACATCACTACACTCAGTGCATTACTTTTACCACATCACATCACTACACTCTGTGGATTACTTCTACCGCATCACATCACTACACTCTGTGCATTACTTCCGTCACATCACATCACTACACTCTTTGCATTACTTCTGTCACATCATATCACTACACTACTCTGTGCATTACTTCTACCGCATCACATCACTACACTCTGTGCATTACTTCTGTCACATCACATCACTACACTCTGTGCATTACTTCTCTGACATCACATCGCATCACTACACTCTGTGCATTACTTCTAACACATCACATCACTACACTCTGTGCATTATTTTCTACCACATCACATCACTACACTTTGTGCATTACCTCTATCGCATCACTACACTCTGTGCATTACTTCTAACACATCACATCACTACACACTGTGCATTACTTCTCTGACATCACACCACATCACTACACTCTGTGCATTACTTCTAACACATCACATCACATCACTACACTCTGTGCATTACCTCTAACACATCACATCACTACACTCTGTGCATTACATCTCTGACATCACATCACATCACTACACTCTGTGCATTACTTCCGTCATATCACATCACTACACTTTGTGCATTACCTCTATCAAATCACTACACTCTGTGCTTTACTTTCGTCACATCACATCTCTACACTCTGTGCATTACGTCTGTCACATCACATCACTACACTCTGTGCATTACTTCTGTGACATCACATCCCATCACTACACTCTGTACATTACTTCTGTGACATCACATCACATTACTACACTCTGTGCTTTACTTCTATCACATCACATCACTACTACACCCTGTGCATTACTTCTGTCACATCACATCACTACACTGTGTGCATTACTTTCATCACATCACATCACCACACTCTGTGCATTGCTTCTGTCACATCACATCACTACACTCTGTACATTACCTCTCTGACATCACATCAGAGATCACAATACTCTGTGCATTACCTGTCTGACATTAGATCACATCACTACACTCTGTGCATTACTTCTCTCACATCATTACACTCTGTGCATTGCTTCTATCACATCACATCACAACACTCTGTGCATTACTTCTATCACATCACTACACTCTGTGTATTACTTCTATCACATCACTACACTCTGTGCATTACTTCTATCACATCACTACACTCTGTGCATTACTTCTATCACATCACATCACATCCTTACACTCTGTGCATTACTTCTATCACATCACATCCTTACACTCTGTGCCTTACTTCTATCACATCACTACACTCAGTGCATTACTTCTACCACATCACATCACTACACTCTGTGCATTACTTCTATCACATCACATCACTGCACTCTGTGCATTACTTCTCTCACATCACTACACTCTGTGCATTACTTCTATCACATCACATCCTTACACTCTGTGCATTACTTCTATCACATCCTTACACTCTGTGCATTACTTCTATCACATCACATCCTTACACTCTGTGCATTACTTCTATCACATCATTACACTCTGTGCATTACTTCTATCACATCACATCACTACACTATGTGCATTACTTCTATCACATCACTACACTCTGTGCATTGCTTCTATAGGATCACATCCTTACACTCTGTGCATTACTTCTATCACATCACATCCTTACACTCTGTGCATTACTTCTATCACATCACATCCTTACACTCTGTGCATTACTTCTATTACATCACATCACTACACTCTGTGCATTACTTCTATCACATCACATCCTTACACACTGTGCATTACTTCTATCACATCACTACACTCTGTGCATTACTTCTATCGCATCACATTACTACACTCTGTGCATTACTTCTATCACATCACATCACTACACTCTGTGCATTACTTCTATCACATCACTACACTCTGTGCATTGCTTCTATCACATCACCACATTCTGTGCATTACTTCTATCACATCACTACACTCTGTGCATTACTTCTATCGCATCACATCACTACACTCTGTGCATTACTTCTATCGCATCACATCCTTACCTTCTGTGCATTACTTCTCTGACATGACTACACTCTGTGCATTACCTCCTTCATTTCTCACAATTTAGCCCTATGTACTACAGCCATGACATCACATTATCACACTGTATGCCTTATCCCTATGACATATTATTGCACTCTATGGCTTATTCCTTATGACATCTTATTATTGCACTCTATGCCTTATCCCTGTGACATCTGATTATTGCACTCTATCCATTATCGCTGTGACATCTGATTATTGCACTCTATGCATTATCGCTGTGACATCTCATTATTGCACTCTCTGCATTATCGCTGTGACATGACATCATCACACTCTATGCATTACAGCTATGACAGAACATGATTACACTCTATGCATTACTGCTGTTATGTTACTCATTACAGTCTATGTATTACCGGTATGACATCACATCAATACACTCTGATCTTGACACACGTTACTTCTGTCACACCCACATCATTGCACTCTGAATATTAGTCATGCCACATATCATTGAACACAATGCATTACCCATGCCATATAGCTTCACAGTACTCTATGCATTACTCCTGCCATACCATACCTCTGCGCCCTGTTAAATGGTTTTGTCACACCATAGCACGGCAATCTGTATATTACTTATGCCACATGAGAACATGCTATGTATGTATTACTGATGTCACCTCTAATTACTGAACTTCTATGCATTGTTTCCATCAGATCATATCATTACGCTCAATGCATTACTTCAGTCACATCACATTCTCGTAGGCTTTGCATTACTTCTGTCACAATGCATCAGCAAACCTTGATATATGCTTCTGTCACAATATTGAATTTATTGCGTTGCTTCCTTCACATTGATTTATAAATTTCTCGCATTGCTTCTGTCTCATCACATGGTGAACTCTTTTCACACTTGTCTCATCACGTTAAGGTAGTCTGCGCATTATTTCTGTCCAGTCACATAGTTAACCTTTGTTTGTTTGTTTTTTTTACTTTTTCTCTTACAGCACAGAACTCTGTGCGCTATTGCCTATGACAGACATTCTCATAGAAAGAATGCGAATGCGAACATTTATTCAGATTAAGGCCATAGCCCATACTGAAGGGGTGGTACCCGCAATATGCATAATATCAATTACTGTCATGAAAGAAAATGACAAGAGAAAGCAAGTACATATGCATCATACATTGTTATTAGGAATACACGGTACGTAACCTCTTTTGTGCTGCATAAATGTGCATAGCAAGGTTAAAGAGAATGTCTTCATTTCTTGACGCCAGGAGTAAATAAACTCTGAAAATACAAGGGTCAGAATAATACTTTGGCTTTATGAAGTTTATCCTAAGATCATGAAAAGCAGGACAGGAAAAAAGGAAATGGATTTCATCTTCCTTGGCCAGGTTCTTTAACATGTCGTTCTCAGAGAGAGAGAGAGAGAGAGAGAGAGAGAGAGAGAGAGAGAGAGAGAGAGAGAGAGAGAGAGAGAGAGAGAGAGAGAGAGAGAGAGAGAGAGAGAGAGAGAGAGAGAGTATCAGCTCACCTCTGGAGCCATCAGCTGTGATGAGTTGACAGGCCGTCAGGAACAGCACAGCGACGAGCACCACACACGTCAGTTTCATTCTGATGATGGTTTTGGTGATGCTGAAAATTCCACTGAATAACTGTTACTGTGTTTTTGTATTTCAAAAAAGCCAGTGACATGTTTTTTATTCGTATGTTGTAGCGCTGGGACAGCCAAAGCTGTGTTTTTGCTTCAAGTCGCACTGTTAAAATCTGTTACAAGCTAACGAAAGGTTTTATTTCATATTGAAATGTTAACAACCAACGGCATGTTGCCACCGAATCTTGTTGTCTTACACACGTTGTGGCGTGTTTCACTGCGCGTTGCTACGTTAAACAGCTAACGACATTTTTACAGTGTTTAGTATTCAACGGCATATCGTGTGTTTTCATAGCAAAACAGCTAGTGATGTGTTTCATCGCGCGTTGCTGTGTTTAAACAGCTAACGACAATTTTTTACCGTGTTTTGTATTCAACGGCATATTGTGTATTTTCACAGCAAAAGAGCTAATGATGTGTTTCATTCCCACGTTGTTATTTAAACAGCTAACGACAGTTTTACAGTGTTTAGTATTCAACGGCATATCATGTGCTTTCACACACAAAACAGTTTATGACGTGTTCCATTGTGTATTTCTATATTGAAAAGCCAACGGCAGGTTTTCAGTGTTTAGTATTTAATGGAACAGCGAAGCAGCTAATGATGTGTTTCATTGTATATTGTAATGTTCTTCAAACAATCCGAGATTCCATTTCATACAGTTGCGTAAAACAACAAATGACTGCTTTCAGCGAACGTTGCAGCATCAAACACTCAATGACATGTTCTGCTGTATGTTGTAACGTTCACTACTGTATCCCCATGTTCTTTCTTGATGCGTGTGCACGAACATAACACATTGTAAATAGATGTTTACTATCAATCTTTGTTTAATTTTCCGACGAAGTGTAGTCCAACTGCCAGGACAAAGACATGCATTTCCATGTTTCACGATAGAACATTTTGTACGTCATGTCAAAAGGAAAAAAGGCAGTACATAGGTGTGTTTTGACATTGGAGTCAAAACATCAACACCGCAAACGTTACAGCAGAGCTGTAATGTCCGTGGGATTTATCGTCGACAGGTTTCCTGGAGAAGAACAGCAATCCTGTTTCGGTGAATCTACTTGAAAAACTCCCATCAACTGTCACCTCTGTTCACGAGTCTTTTGTCAGTCTGAATTCAACAAATGATGAAGACAACAGCAGAACGTGGCAAAACATGTCAAAAAAAGTCCTGTCTAAGCAAGCATGAGACACAAGATTTGTAAACACTGCTTGCCGGCGGCACACTGCAGTTCTACAAAAATTGCGGAGCACCTTGCATGTATTTCATAGACATCTCACATACAAAATTCACCTATTATGAAAATGAGTATATTCAGTTAACCCAGATGTTTACAAACCATTTCACGTAGATTGCGCGAAGTTGCCAGTTGTTTGGGATTTCATTTTGGTTATTTACTAATACGATAGCAATACATGGTTCCCCTGTTTAGCTGCCATTGTAGCTCTGGCTGGTAGTTGTTGGTGTTCAGGTGGTAATATTTTTTAAATGGCAAGAGCTGGCAACAGCTGGCATGCAAAAATGATTACTTTCAGGCCTGAAGTATAAGATTGATACATATCAATACTTACACTACCGGCGGAAAAGATCAATACAATACCAATTCATACAACACATTTGAAAAAATCAATAAATAACAAATGATTCAGATTTATAGCCATCTCCCTTGCATCAATTCGCTACCTGTGCCTGTTTTTATTATACAAGTCCGGTTTCGGCTAAATTAATCGTGCTGTCGACAGACAAAATGCATTGTATTATCATACACGATCGTCGGGAAATAAATGCTTATTTCGAAACTCTCAATTTTTGGCAAAATGTCTTCGAGAGGGTACTTACTTACCCAAAGGAGGGCAGCGAAGAAAGATGAAGTCAGGCTCGCCGTGTAAGGATCAGGCAGACGATGTGGTACACGTGTCACTGTCTCCTGCTCTTACCCCGCCTGTCGTCAGTCCTCTCCCGATGTCCTAGCTCCAACAGCAGCCCTTAGTCACATGCACAACATAGGAACATCTGTCTCCAGCACATACCTTAACAAACACACGTAACAAAAAAACAAACAATGAGTCCGTTATAATTCAAAAAAAAAAAAAAAAAAAAAGAAGAAGAAGAAGAAGAAAAAAACACGCTCAATGCAGGCCTTTAGCATTTGAAACATAATAATACGCACAGTCGGAAAGGCTTGAAGCCATGTTTTCTGACTATGAAACTCATTCAAAAAAAAACAAAAACAAAACAAAACAAAACAAAAAACCCCACTAACACTATGCACAGACGGGTTGGATTAATTCTGAACACTTACTCAGACTCTCAAGCCTTCAGCAATCTCACGTTCGATGTTTTTCAGTTAAATGGGGATGGGTAAAACAAAACAAAACAAATCAAAATAAAACCCGTTTCTTTGTTCGGGATGCTAGCAACATTCTCAGCCATCGAACGTAACCTTTAGTCATGGATGCGTGTGTATGTGTGTAATGCAGTGTATCTGCTTACGTTCCTATAGTGCTTTAGCTTGCAGCGACTGTAAACTTCTTCTTTTGTCACAATTTCAACAATATCCTAAAGTTTTGCGCCAGATGCGTCATATATTATGGTTTGAGAATTATTGCCTTGATCTTAAGCTGCTTGTCGCACTTTACAACTCGATCCTTTAACTGTCTTTTGGATTTAAACGAAAGAGTAACGTGTTACGAAACAAGGCTAAGATATATCTCTTTTTATGTTTGAAGTCATATAATATAATGATAACAATGAGGACTATTTCTAAAGCGCCCATCCAGAGAGAGCGTTGGTTCCAGGGCACTGTACAAGTTTTAATAAATCAATATGTAACACACACACACACACACACACACACACACACACACACACACACACACACACACACACACACACACGCATGTTGTTGTCCGTCGAGACGACGAAGACCATCTAGTCATCCTGGGATCGGGGGTGAGTGCGTAGATGGCTGGTCAGGCCGATCAGCGCCCCCGAAAGATCTGTCACACACGCATACACACATACTGGCACACTGTGTCTCATACACAGACATATACACTGCATAACACACTGAATAACTCATTCGTCGACGAGCAAGTGACGTATGTTGCAAGTAAAGCAGGTACAGTACGTGGCCCAAGTACAAACCCATTCAATTTTGTCGTGGATTTCAGATGCAAATCCGGATTACACTGCGGATCTGTGATCTGTACACATTATTGATGAGACTATGGCAAATTCTTCACTGAACATAAACACTCTGTACCTAGTTTTTCTTTCTTTCTTTCTTTCTGCGTACGCAGGCTTATCAGCATTCAAAAAAAAAAAAAAAAAAAAGCCTCAAATTCTGTGGCCTTTCATGCCCTGCTCTCATGGTGACCTCAGTTTCGATGTCGTCTCCACGTCTGTGGCCTTGGTTTGGTTCCGTCGGGGTTACCGGTATCGGCGAGCCCAAGGGGACTGTCGTTGGACGGACAGAAGAAGAAGGCAGAAGTACTGAATGTGCACTTTCAGTCTGCGTTCAGCAGCAAACTACCCTGTACACCAGAGGAATCTTAGACCTGGACTGGCATGAGCCCAGAGTCTGAAGGACCAACATGTGACCACATCCACAGCGGGAGTCAGAAAGCCGCTAAAAAGCCTAAACCCGAGCAAACCCCCTGGACCAGACGAATCACCCCTCGCGTCCTGAAGAAAATTTGGCAATGAAATTGTCCCGGCATTGACGCTTCTCTTTCAGTTCTCCATAAACACAGGCATTATACCAAAGGACTGGTAAAGGGCAAACGTCTCTCCTGTGTTCAAGAAGGGTGAAAGATATATGCCTGAAAACTATTGTCCCATCTCCCTCACGAGCGTTCCATGCAAAATCCTAGAGCACATTGTGGTAAGCACAATCATGGGATTGCAGAGGCAAACAACATCCTGCGAGAGGAACAGCATGGTTCCCAGTGAGGTAGATCCTGTGAAAGTCAACTGCTGGGGCTTGTGGATGAGCTATCCTACAATATGGAGAAGGGGAAACGGTTAGACGTCTTAGTGATGGATTTCTCGAAAGCCTTTGACAAGGTCTGCCACTCCCTTCTAATGCACAAGCTCCAACATTATGGGATCACTGGCCAGGTCCACGAACGGATTAAGAACTTCCTGGCAAACCGACAGCAGGCTATGGTTCTTGATGGAGCTTCCTCAAAGGCCGTCCCAGTAGAGTCAGGAGTCCCCCAGGGATCAGTCCTGGGCCGAGCCCTTTTTCTCCTCTACATCAACAAGCTCCCTGAACAACTCCTCCACAACGCGGCTTTTTGCAGACGACACACTCTCTGCCACAAAACTATAAGTTCCGCCCAAGACCAAAGGAAGCTACAACAGGACCTGGACCACATGACAGACTGGGAAACAAAATGGAAGATGTCTTTCCACCCAGACAAGTGTCAGGCCCTCCACGTCTCAAGGAAGAGAAACACACTAACTGGCACGTACCATCTCTCCATGGCCAAAGCCTCAAAAGAGCAAAAGACACAAAGTATCTGGGGGGCACTATCTCCCAAACCTCATTTAGACACCCACATTTCCAACACAACAAACAGGACAAATAAGACCTTAGGGTGTCTCAAGGGGAAACTTGAGGGTGGGTTCCATTAACATCAAAGAAGCAGCCTACAAAGCCCTAGTTCGTCCCACTCTTGGGTATGCCTCAGTTGTCTGGGACCCTTACACTGCCAAAAGCATCAACAACCTAGAAAAAGTCCAATGCAGTGCAGCTTGATGGCTTGTGAACTGCCACCGTCACACCTCAAGTCTTGATTCCATGCTGACACATCTACAGTGGTACACACTAGCAGACAGAAGAAAGAGCAGCAAGGCTGACCACCTTCTTCAAATATCGTCGAGAAGAGGTCAACATCAACACCCCGTTCAGGCCCACACCTAACACCCCAGCACGGTCTACAAGACAGTCACACAGGGAGACGTGTCTCCTCCCTGCCTGCAGAAAAAAAAACAGACTACAGAAAGTATTCCTTCTTCCCGAGGACTGTCAGGGATTGGAACAGCCTGCCTCCTGAGGTTATCTCCTCAACCTCGGTGGAGTGCTTCAAGTCCCGAATCTGACCAGCCAGCGTCCTTGTGTGCACGCACGCACGCACACACACATACACACACACACACACACACACGCGCGCGCGCGCGCGCGCGCGCGTGCGCGCACACACGCACGCACGCACGCACGCACGTACGCACAGAGAGAGAGAGAGAGAGAGAGAGAGAGAGAGAGAGAGAGAGAGAGAGAGTAAAATTGTCACTTCGACAGCATGGAAAGAAAATGTCTGAATAAGCGAAGAATCAAGGTTAGAACAAAACAAAACAAAACAAACACAAAAAAGCATAGCAGTTACACACACACACGCGCGCGCGCGCGGACACACACACACACACACACACACACACACACACACACACACACACACACACACACACACCGCACACACACACACACACACACATGTACACACACACACACACACACACGCGCGCGCGCGCGCGCGCGCGCGCGCGCACACACACACCACACGCACGCACACACACGCGGGGGCGCGCACGCGCGCGCATGCACGCACGCACGCACGCAAGAACACACACACACACACACACACACACACACACACACACACACACACACACACACACACATACAGACACACATATACACACACACGCTCGAGCGCGCGCACATACACACACGCAGACACTAACAAACGTAATAGAGGACTCAATGTTCGTGGGCACAACAAACGACCAGCAAAGATGTGGTGGGTGTGACTGAAAATTATCCCTCTTTCTCCCCTCCCCAGCAAGCTGTTGCATAGGACTTGAGCCTACGACCACGTCACGGCAACTAATATAGCAAACAACAGCAAGAAAAGCTTATTCGCTTGTTTGACAGAAATGTTAACATCTGTATTTAAGTAAGCCCCACCCCCCCCCCCTCCTCTCTCTCTCTCTCTCTCTCTCTCTCTCTCTCTCTCTCTCTCTCTCTCTCTCTCTCTCTCCCTCTCCCCTCCCTCCTCCCCCCCCCCTCTCTCTCTCCCATCCCTCTCTCTCTCTCGCTCTCTCTCCCTCTCTGTCTCTCTCCCTCCCCTCCCTCCCTGCCTCCCTCCCTCCCTCTCTCTCTCTCTTTGTCCTCTCTGTCTCTCTGTCTTTCTCTCTCCCTCACCCTCTCTCTCTCTCTCTCTCTCTCTCTCTCTCTCTCTCTCTCTCTCTCTCCTCTCTCTCTCTCTCTCTCTCCTCTCTCTCTCTCTCTCTCTCTCTCTCTCAGGTTTTTCATATGATCTGTTTCTCTGTACGTCTGTTTATCTGTCCCCTCTCTTCCCTCCCTCTCTCTCTCTCTCTCTCTCTCTCTCTCTCTCTCTCTCTCTCTCTCTCTCTCTCTCTCTTTCTCTCACAATACAAAACGACTGATACTGATGGTGTGACAGCTGGCACAACACAATATACGACGACAGGTTCGGTCAGTTTTGACAGCTGACACACCATGGAACTCTACGCCTGACAATGTGACAGTCTACACAACGCAATATAGTATAATTGACGCTGACAATGTGACAGCTGACACAACACAACAAGCAGAGACACTACATCATGGAAGTTTTTTTTTTTCGGGGGTGGGGGGTGGGGTGGGGGGGGGTGGGGGGGGTGGGGGGGTGACTTTTCCAGATATGTGGCGCGCGAAGCCATCACTGTACCCATTTTTAAGGGAGGTGACCGTGAAAATCCGTCCAACTATAGAAGAATACTACTCCTGAGCTTGATCAGAAAATGTTACACATCTATTTTGAACAATCGTTTTATATTTCTGGTTGGAAGATAATAAGTTTTCAGAAACACAGGCGGGATTCAGAAGAGGATGCTCTACCACGGATCATATTATTACCATATACTCCGTAATTCATAAGTATTTGAGCAAACCTGAAAAACTATATGTATGTTTCGTCGATCTGAAGAGGCGTATCACTCGGTTCAGCATGTAACCTTACTGAGAGCCCTGGTCAAAGCTGGCACATCATGTACATTTACCAAAGCAGTCATGGCGATGTACGAGTCTTTAAAAGCATGTGCACGTGTGCAGAACGACTTCACGGTCTATTCCTATTGCCTACAAGGTTTGAGACAGGGATGCGCTGCAAGTACAACATTTTTCCCTCTCCGGAATCATCATTCGGTTATTAGAACAATTGTCTGTAGATGAAAAGCATGGTGTACAACTCTGTTGCGGTCTTGTTGAAATTTTCATTCTTATGTTTGCAGATGATCTTGCACTATTGTCAAGTTTGCTATCTGGCTTACAGAACCAGATTAATTGTTAAGTTTAAGGCATGTTCTGATCTCAAACTTAAAATAAAATTGTGACAAAACCAAAGTGATGGATTTTAGGAAGGGTGGGTTCCTTGGGAGACATGAGAAATGTCTCCCAATGGAACAGAACAACTCGAAGTCGTTAACAGCTATGCATATCTTGGCTTTACTTTCACAACTACTATGAGCGCTTATCAAGCAGGAAAACACTTAGCGATCAAAGGCAAACGAATAACTACCGACATTATCCAATCTCAGAGACGAATCGATAGCATGACAAGAGAAAAACGTTTTTCAAACTGTTCGACACAGTGGTTCAAACCAACCGACTCTTTTATATGCTTCGGAAATCTGGGGACCGTTGCAAGACAGTGATCAGGTAGAAAAGGTCCATTTGTGTGCTTGCAAAAAGTTCTTGAATGTGCCTGTGCGCACACCATCACTCATGGTCTACGGTGAACTAGGACGGTATCCCCCTTCAAGTGAACTGTTGTATCAGAGCTGCGAAATACTGGCTACGTATCATGAAGACGGACACAGATCGCCTACCCAAGCAAGCTTACGACCTTCTAAATAGGCTAGATAACCAAGGGAAAATTAACTGGGTCACAAAAACTAGAATACTTTTACAGACATTGGGTTTCAATTTCGTTTGGCTTAACCAAAGTGTGGAAAATGATTTAATGTTTGTGTGTCTGTTTTTAACACAAAGAATTACAGACGTAGCAAAACAAGAGTGGTTAGCAGACATAAGCGGCAGTAGACGTTTCACCCCTGTATACATCATTCAAAACAATGCTTGTACCAGAAAATTAGTTTTCTGAAGTTAAGATAAAGTGCTTCAGAGAATCCTTGACGAGGTTCAGATTAGGGGTGAGCGACATAAACTCTCACAGGAATCGTTTCATGCGGGATACTTCTGCGGGAATGAATTTTCTGTCCCTTCTGTGCAGATGAACTAGAGGATGAAAAACATGTTTTATTTGAGTGTCCTCAGTAAAACCATATTCGCCCCAATATTTTCAAAAAGTATTCCACCTCATTTCGAAAACCAGTATCTGATAGAAATTTCAACATGTGAAAATCCTAACATTACTCGTCGGCTTGCTTGGTTTTTTGTACAAATGTTTTGAAATAGAAAAAAAGAGCCAATTGCTAAAGGTTTCATAGTGATGTGTTAAAAATAAAAATCTCCAGAAGTTTATCAGATGAATATATACGCATAGAATTTAAAAAAAAACAACGTTTTTTCTCACTTCCAGATAGTGATTATTTTTGGTCTGATTTCAGTTCAGTGTAATGCCCGAAGAAGACATACTTCTTTACGTTCTATGTCTTTGTGTCGTGTGCACGCCAAATAAAACATCAACAAGGAAATATGTACATCACACATCACAGCCTTGCGATCGACTCTGAGCTATGATGCACTTTTTTTTTGTTGTTTTTGTGTCCCAGACAAAAGGGTCTGTACACTGCGAAGCTGTTTCTCTTGTTTCTGTCGTTGTCATTGCTGTTGTTGCCGTTTGGTTTTTTGCCATCGATTTACTTTGTTGCCATTTATGTTTGAATTCGGTACAATGGTGCTTCGGCCCAATCGCTCTCAATACATTCATGTGGTCAGATCTTTGTGTGACTTTGACAAACACGATCGAGCACCGTGAATTTGCTGTGGCTAAAGCACACACTGTTAATCCCTGGGAGAGCAACATTTGTGCACTGTGTGCATTTTGCGACGCATGAATATGTTGTGACCGAGGAGAGGTGTTTCTTGTTTCCTTCATAATTGACAGTCCCACAACTAAAGCTTGAAAACCTTTTTCTTGTTGCCTTTGTTTCAGTTGTCGCTATTCTCGTTTACTTTTTTTTAAACTGAAGGATTACCAACACACACACACACACACACACACACACACACACAGTATATCTGGGTCTCCTGTAGCCCCACAATTGTGCACATTTGAACAGTAGTGTGTCCCACCTCTTTAAAATGTCCTGTTCTGCTATCACTCTTCACTTCTTTCTGTGTGGTAGCCCTTCACTACTGTTTAGTGCTGGCCAGGTCTTCCATTAGTGTGTAGACTGCTTTGCTGCTGTGTCATGGCATTGTCCGTCAATCGAGTGCCCCTGCCCTGTTCACCTTCTTTTAGTTTGCCACTTGTGACGTCAACGTAAAAAATCTGAGTATTATGACGTCAAGCTGAAATTAGGTAACCGCATGACGTAAATAATGATATAGGACGGGACGAGTAGCAAGAAGAAACGGCCAGGGCTTCGTGTGCAGCCTAGAATATCTTTTTTTTTTTTTTTCTTTTTTTTTTTTTTTTTTTTTTTTTTTTTTTTTTTTTTTTTTTTGGGGGGGGGGGGGGGGGGGGGGGGGGGGGGGGGGGTTGTTTTTTTTTTTTCTTTTTTTTTTTTTTTTTTTTTTTTTTTTTTTTTTTTGTCGCCGCTATCTCCGTAGAGTTACGTAGAGAGACTGACCATCCAGTCAGTAGGGCGTCTGAGTACTGTGTCTGTGGTGGGACACTACTAATGATGGTGCCAGCGAAGTCTGTGCCAGGAAAAATATTTATGACAGTTTTGTGAATGATGTTTCGCTGAGAGCGACTGTTAAAGCTCCCGCTAGAAGAGGAGTTCATTGAACTCTCTTACATATGTATACTTAGCTATGTGCTCTGGTTGTACCGCCACATGTGTGTCGGCGGGCTGCGTTTATTATTACTTTGCTGGTGTGAAAATGTTAATTTCAAAACACGGAGAGAGGCTGATTTTTAGATCAGTAATGCGTCGTAATTTGTTGTATTATATGGGGCCCCATTGCTAATGTATGCACAGCCACAATCCTCTTTTCATTTGACACAGCCACAGTCCCTCTTACATTTGACACAGCCACAGTCCTCTTTCTTTTGACACAGCCTCAGTCCTCTTTCATTTGACACAGCCACAGTCCACTTTCTATTCACACAGCACAGTCCTCTTTCATTTGACAGAGCCACAGTCCTCTTTCATTTGACACAGCCACAGTCCTCTTTCTTTTGACACAGCCTCAGTCCTCTTTCATTTGACACAGCCACAGTCCACTTTCTATTCACACAGCACAGTCCTCTTTCTTTTGACACAGCCACAGTCCTCTTTCATTTGACACAGCCACAGTCCTCTTTCTATTTCACACAGCTACAGTCCTCTTTCATTTGACACAGCCACAGTCCTCTTTCATTTGACACAGCCACAGTCCTCTTTCATTTGACACAGCCACAGTCTTCTTTCCATTGACACAGCCACAGTCCTCTTTCATTTGACACAGCCTCAGTGCTCTTTCATTTGACACAGCACAGTCCTTTCATTTGACACAGCAACAGTCCTCTTTCATTTGACACAGCAACAGTCCTCTTTCATTTGACACAGCACAGTCCTCTTTCATTTGACACAGCCACAGTCCTCTTTCATTTGACACAGCAACAGTCCTCTTTCGTTTGACACAGCCACAGTCCTCTTTCGTTTGACACAGCCACAGTCCTCTTTCATTTGACACAGCCACAGTCCTCTTTCATTTGACACAGCCACAGTCCCTCTTTCATTTGACACAGCCACAGTCCTCTTTCGTTTGACACATCCTCTTTCATTTGACACAGCCACAGTCCACTTTCTATTCACACAGCCACAGTCCTCTTTCATTTGACACAGCCTCAGTCCTCTTTCATTTGACACAGCCACAGTCCTCTTTCATTTGACACAGCCACAGTCCACTTTCTATTCACACAGCCACAGTCCTCTTTCATTTGACACAGCCACAGTCCTCTCTTTCATTTGACACAGCCACTGCCGTCTTCCTTTTGACAGTATATTCCCTTCCAGTTCTTGCGACCATCTTCTCCCATGTTCGCATTGCAATCCCTTATACAATTAGGATGACTGTATGTGGGGTCTGATTTGCGACTGCTGGTAGTGGATCGTACAACGCCCCTGCCTCGCCCATGGTCGTCACCAGACGTCTGAGCCTTTGTCTGGATGATGGTGATACTGAAAGGGACTGCCCCCCTCTTTCCCCCCCCCCCCCCCCCCCCCCCCCCCCCCCCCCCCCCCCCCCCCCCCCCCCCCCCCCCCCCCCCCCCCCCCCCCCCCCCCCCAACTGTCTTGAGACAGTTGAAGACCAGACTTGTGAATACAATCCCCTGACCTTGACTGTTTGTGACCTTCTTGGGGACATTTTTTATCTATGTTCTTCCCATCATACCTCACAAGAGTTCTAGGATGTCGTAGTGGTATCAGGCCATATTAAGTGAAACTTCTTGGAGCTTTCTCTTCATGTACTCACATTCCATGTGGTTAAAATGTTATTTCAGGCAAGGATATTAATTTTCCGCGCTCTGGTACTTTACACACACACACACACACACACCACACACCACACACACACACACACACACACACACACACACACACACACACACACACACTTATGTGTGTCCCGTGCAATGCGTACACTGACACACACATATGGGCCCACGCCTACACACACACACACACACACACACACACACACACACACACACACACACACACACACACACACACACACACATACGCACTCACGCACGCACGCCCACACGCGCGCGCGCGCGCGCGCACAACACACACACACACACACACACACACACACACACACACACACACACACACACATACACACACACACCGCGCGCGCGCGCGCGCGCGTTACACTGATCACACACACATGCAATGACGATAATAGCGTAGTCAACAGTATACAGAAACTCACGGTCTAACTAGCTATGTGTACGTTAGACATCTGCTCATTCATAAGCCAGGTGACCTTCTTCTTCAATTTGTTTATCCATCAGCTTCAAATCGCGCATAATGTGGTCTCGAAACTTAGCAGATGTTCTGTCTCTCTGTCTCTGTCTCTGTCTCTCTCTCTCCCTCCCTCTCTCTCTCTCTCTCTCTCTCTCTCTCTGTGTGTGTGTGTGTGTGTGTGTGTGTGTGTGTGTGTGTGTGTGTGTGTGTGTGTGTGAAATCAGCGAGAAAAGTTGGGTGTTTTGATTTGGGGGTTGGATACAGCACACATCTGGAGAGAG
>JADBJO010001996.1:220000-222500 GCA_016801955.1 Conus betulinus | reverse complement strand
ACTTCCACAATGCACTTCTGACGACACAGCCGCTATTCGTGGGCCATCCGTACTCCAAACGTAGTTCTTCAACCCCCCACCTCAATTCGAACCAGCTTCATCATAGCCGCGCCGACCTCGAAGGCTACATCGGGGGGTCGTCATTCGGTCCTGATTTCATAATCATCAGCAGCACAAATTCATCATTGTCCAACACGCTACGAAGGAGGTGACATGATCTGAATTATTGAACTGTTCGTTGAGATGGTGATGATATTTATAGGCAGAGAATCGCCCAGAGGGCACCTCTCCTCACTTTGTATCCAAGACACGGTGCTTGCTTGGACACTTGAGCTTTGATCGTGGCGATGAGTCGTTCCTGACCCCCTTCTCCACCCCCACCCACCCACCACCCACCCCATCAACTCCATAACCCTTTCTCCCCCCCCCCCCCCCCCCCCCCCCCCCCCCCCCGCCCCGACTCCCCCAAGGCTTTGAGTCTTATAGCCCTGCCATTCAACACAGGGTCTTTTCAGGGCTGTCAAAATGTTTGGGGAAAAGGTCACACCCTAAAAAAGATCAAAATTTAGAAAAAGGAAAAAAAAAAAAAAAAAGGAATCAGGCATTGAAAGAAAAGATGGCCGACAACAAAGATACTAATAGATGCACAAAATAACATGAGAGCTGATTTACTGGCATTCTTCAAAGTAGTTAAGACAACGCCGTCTGTTGAATGAATTTGTTGTTCTACACTGCAGAAAGTGTGCACTGACCTTTTCCCAATTCTATCTCACACACATTTTTCGGTTGTTTCTTTTTTTCTTCTTCTGCAAACAACTTGCTTCTCAGAAAACATGCAACGAAACAACAACAAGAAGTCAGTTTCTTTTTCTTTATACCACGAAAATGCGAGTGTAGTCCCATGTAAAAAAAAAAAAAAAAAAAAAAAAAAAAAAATCTTCAACTATATCAGAAGTAAAGATGAATGCACACCCAGTTTTAATATCATATCACAGCACAGATTTTATTGCCACCTCCACAGAAAAAAATAAGTGCAGTATTGATGTTTCGATATGGATACATATGTTCAACAATCTTTTACGTACATACATACAAACGCAAACTAACATGCATGCACGCACATAGGCGTGAGCATTTCACGACCGCACATGCTGCTCAATTTATTAACAACATAGACCCGCAAGATGGCAATAGAATATCATCAAGTTTTGCCAAATGCCCTGCATGACACAAAATCGCATGATATGTGGCACAATAATGCTAGCGATATGAGCAGTATGGTAGGTCTGGACAAAAACGAAAACCAATGCTTGTCTACCAAGCATTTAAAAATGGTGCATGGTCATTCAAAGTGAAACCACGTAACACCTGTACACCATTGCCAAAATGACCCCCGGACATATCACATCACGTGACTGTTGCGTCACAAACGCCCACAAGAGTCCCCCATTGGCAGGAATACATCACGTGACGTCAGACACGATCTTTTTCTTGGCCGGCCTCTTGCGGCGTCTGTACATATCACATGATTCCCCCCCCCCCCCCCCCCCCCCCGCATTGGCTACCTTTCAACCACGTGACTATTGTGCGTTATGACGTGGTATCTAAAGTAGATCAATGGGGTGTGGGGTGGGGGAAGATGGAGCATTAGCAGCAGAGGGGGTGTTAAAAACAGAAAAAGGAGAGAGAAAGGAGGTGGGCTGTATTAAACATGAATGAAGGGAGACCAATCCTACATTCCTTCTCCGAAACGATTGTCCAACTGTACCAACTGTAACAACAGAGAGTCCTCGTTGAAGCAGTTGTCGTGAAAATGACCAACGCAAAGCAGCAATCTTTCTACATCGGTGGACGCGTTTCCTGAGTTCACATCGCTGACCATTCCTTCCACGACCTGCAGGTGGGCTTTCTCGTGGTCCTAGCGCACTGTGCAAGGTCTCGTGCCCTTGACGATTTGAACATTAATTGCCATCGAAACCAGACCTCAGGGAGGGGGGGGGGGGGGGGGGTTATCGTTCTTGAAGAGTCATGCAACACCTGTTGAGCATTTCCACCACGATCAAGCCGCCGCCGAAATGAACACACACACACACACACACACACACACACACACACACGCGCGCGCGCGCGCGCGCACACACACACACACACACACACACACACACACACACACACCGCTGGCTGTATTACGTGGCGACGGGGGCGCTCCCGTTGGTGTGAATCCTGTTAGGGTCAGAGCTCTCAACCTTCAGGGTTGAACCCGTGACCCCGTCCGTTGCCTCGGTAACTGGTGACACTTCTGACCTTGGCATGTCTGACCTTGGACTGGTGTTGTAGATGGTGTTGAAGGTCACTTGTTCTGGGGACATAGCGGGGAAAAAAAAAAACCGGTCATATACATGCATATATTTACTTATATAATACCAATAACAAGAATAATAATCGTAGATAGTCTTCTTGACTATACTCTCGTTATTATTACAAACAGCATTTTCAATGG
>JADBJO010001996.1:212500-215000 GCA_016801955.1 Conus betulinus | reverse complement strand
ACCCCACCCAGGCTGCCGGCGCCTCTGTCGCTCAGGGGCGAGGCAGAGTAGGGCTATTGTCCAAACAGCCTCCACTCTCACAAAGTGGCTCGGTAGAAGGCACGGGAAACGTTATATTCTAAACACAGCAGTCTCAGATCAGCAATCACGAATACCATCTTTTGTCTGGCATGCTACATAACACCCAGATATCCCTGCCTAGTCCCCACACTCGCTTGCATCACCCCCCCCCCCCCCCCCCCCCCAAACAAACACACCCCACCCCCACCTCCCCGAGATGCCGCAGAGAAAACTGGCGAGAACCTATCTGACTGCCCCCTATGAAATGCTGTTCTGGTGGCTTTGCTGTACGGGACACCGTGGATCAAGAGAGTCAACAAAGGGTTGACAGGCCATGGCCCGGACTCACACTGTCAGATCTTATCTCCGCGCAAGTTTGGAGTCGTACACTTTGTACGGTAGATTTAAGTGGGTAAGTGAGGGAGTGGGCGAGCGTGTACGCGTGCGTGCGTGCGTGTGTGTGTGTGTGTGTGTGTGTGTGTGTGTGTGTGTGAGAGAGAGAGAGAGAGAGAGAGAGAGAGAGAGAGAGAGAGAGAGAGAGAGAGTTGATGATGATAATGATGATGAATATAATGATGGTGGTGATGATGACAACGACGACGACGACGACGACGAAGAAGAAGAAGAAGAAGAAGAAGAAGGAGAGGAAGGCTTCAACTGCTATAAGTAAAGAAGTATTTTTTTTCTTATCTTAACAAAAATGACTACTGTAAGAACAATAAAAAAAATGTACTGAAAATGCACGTTAAAACCAGTGATGAACAACTACTATCAACAGAATTCTCTTCTTGAATTGCTCTGGCGTCCCAAAATGCATTCTACTGCATCATTTGCTAGTTGTCTGTCCGTTGTTTTGTTTCGCAAGCTCCTATTGTTCAATCATCTAAAGGCGTGTTCGTTTGGATTTCCAGGGCTTTACCAATGTAATTATCCGCAGCGATTTAGCTGTGCGAGTCTCTTTTGTAGAGAATGACGTCGCACGAACAAGAGAAGCATTTTCCCGTTTGTTTGGTGTCGTCAGTGCCTTTGTTCAAACATTTATCGGCTTGTTTTGTTTGGTCCCCCCCCCCCCCCCCCCCCCCCCCCCCCCCCACTTCCCTGCTTTACATCGGAATAATCTGCAGCGACTTAGCTTGAACGAGTCTCTTTTGTACTGAACAACGTTACAACGTACATGGCAAGCATTTGCATATTTCAACGGGTGTAGGTCTTTGCGACCCCACACGTCACTGTTTCCTGGATCTTTGTTCCACATGTATACGTTTCCCAGCTTTCTGTTTGCACAGGTAAATGTTTCCACGCGTTTCTGTTGGCAAAGGTCTCTGTTTGCACAGGTAAATGTTTCCCCTGGTCACCGTTTGCACAGGTAAATGTTTCCCCTGGTCACTGTTTGCACAGGTAAACGTTTCCCCTGGTCACTGTTTGCACAGGTAAACGTTTCCCCTGGTCACTGTTTGCACAGGTAAATGTTTCCCCAGGTCTCTGTTCGCACAGGTGAATGTTTCCCCAGATCTCTGTTCGCACAGGTGAATGTTTCCCCAGGTCTCTGGTCGCACAGGTGAATGTTTCCCCAGGTCTCTGTTCGCACAGGTTGATGTTTCCCCAGGTCTCTGTTCGCACAGGTGAATGTTTCCCCCCCAGGTCTCTGTTCGCACAGGTGAATGTTTCCCCAGGTCTCTGTTCGTACAGGTGAATGTTTCCCCAGGTCTCTGTTTGCACAGGTTGATGTTTTTCCCCAGGTCTCTCTTCGCGCAGGTAAATGTTTCCCCCCAGGTCTCTGTTCGCACAGGTGAATGTTTCCCCAGGTCTCTGTTCGCACAGGTAAATGTTTCCCCAGGTCTCTGTTCGCACTGGTAAATGCTTCCCCAGGTCTCTGTTCGCACAGGTAAATTTTCCCTTGGCCCTCACTTCCGACAGGGAAATGCGTTCCCACGTCTCTGTTCTACAGGGAAATGCTTTCCCAAGTCTCTGTTCTACAGGGAAATGTTTCCCACGTCTCTTTCTACAGGGAAATATTTTCCCATGCCTCTGTTCTGCAGGGAAATGTAAGCAGAGATTTCTCAGCAACATGTACCTCTGTAAACACAGGGTTAACATGGGTAAACAGAGATTTTGCTGGTAACACGTACTTCTGTAAACACTGGGTTAACATGGGTAAGTAGAGATTTGGCAGTAACATGTACTGCTGTAAACACTGGGTTAACAAGGGTAAGCAGAGATTTGTCAGGAACATGTACTGCTGTAAACACTGGGTTAACAAGGGTAAGCAGAGATTTGTCAGTAACATGTACCTCTGTAAACACAGGGTTAACAAGGGTAAGCAGAGATTTGTCAGTAACACGTACTTCTGTAAACAGGGGTTAACATGGGTAAACAGATTTGCCGGCAACACGTACCTCTGTAAACCAAGGTTTAACATGGGTAAGCAGAGATTTAACAG
>JADBJO010001996.1:190000-197500 GCA_016801955.1 Conus betulinus | reverse complement strand
GCTCTTTGTAATTCTGTAATATGTTTTTTTCAGGTAGTTTATATTTTTTAATCAATCAACTGATAATAAGTCAATCGCCTATGTAGAGATAGACCATTTTGGCTCCAAGCCATCGAATTATAATGGGCAGTTATAAATAAAATGTTCTTCGCCTTCAGCAGTATTACAAATATCACAGAGAATATTTCCATTTTCAGCAAAAGACCGTCTAAACAAGGAACCATTAATTTAGGTAGAACACCAAGACGCAATTTTACCAAGCAGTCACGAAGGGAGGGAGGGAGAGAGAGAGAGAGAGAGAGAGAGAGAGAGAGAGAGAGAGAGAGAGAGAGAGAGAGAGAGAGAGAGAGAGGGGGGGGGGGGCTGAGAGAGAGTCAGAGATTGATTGATTGATTGGGGGCATGAACTAGCATGCCATTTATGTATAAGGCCACTGGCCCCGTTACAAAGGAGACATGTCGCACCGACATCGGCTTCAAATCAAATAAGTATCAAACAGTGGTAAATCAAACATTCATGTATAAACTGTTGATTATAAACTGCAATTACGCAATTCAAATGCTTTACACAACAAGCATCGACCCCGGGGGGCTCATTAGACCCCCGCCCTGTAGGGTTTCGTCAAGAAAGCAGTTAAAACAAACTGTGTTTAAATCGGTCAACTATGTTTAGAGAAATCGTAATTTATCCATTTTGACCTTTTTGACCCTAATGGGTGTGACCTTGACCTTTCGTGCTTGAAAAGGTCCGTGTGTCTATCTCTTAAGGTTGTGATCTCATACACCAAAAGAAGAGATGTCGTTAAGTCAGTTCTGAGAAAATGCCCGAACAGGTAAATTGCCATCATCGGGTTTGAACCACGAATTGCCCATTCGCTGTTGGTCCTACGTGGAAATGGTTAGATATTTTCAGGTAGCGCTTTCGTCAAGGAACCATTAAAACAAAAACTGCATTTAAATCGGTCAACTACTTTTAGAGAAATTGCAATTTATGCGTTTTGACCTTTTTTGACCCTAGTGGCTGTGACCTTGACCTTTCGTGCTTGAAAATGTTCGTGTGCCTAGCTTTTAAGGTTGTGAACTCACACACCAAAAATTATGTGATTTCGTTCAGTCAGTTCCGAGAAAATGCCTGGACAAACACACACACACACACACACACACACACACACACACACACACACACACACACACACACACACACACACACACACACACACACACACACACAGAGCGATTCCAGTAGTAGACCCCCCCCCCCCCCCCCCCCCCCTTCGGAGAGGCGGGGGTCTAAAAAAAGAACATAGTCTGCTAATCAGGTTAGGCGATGAAGTTGCCATAAGAATACAAAACCGATTAACTGACGGGAATCTAATGTATTTTCTGCAGAGAGAGTCAGAGAGAGAGAGAGAGAGAGAGAGAGAGAGAGAGAGGGGAGGGGGTGGGTCGGTTGCCCTTTGTGTATGTGTGTGTGTATGCGTACGTGTGTACGTCTGTGTGGACGTGCGTGTGTTGCTGTTGTTTTTTTTTTTCCAGACTTAGACCTAGACCTTCTGTTGAACTCCCTTTCAAACTAGATTTATGTATACAGCAGTGGTATTCCAGGCACTGCACTGCTGACTTTTTGACTTTTTTTTTTTTTTTTTTTTTTTTACAAATTCTTAGGTCAGAAGGGGGGGGTACCTATCAACGGACCTGTGCTGAAGACGAAGGCCGAGGAGTTTGCTTCTTCTCTTGGCATTGACGGATGGACCTGCGGCAACGGGTGGCTGGATCGATGGAAAAAAAAGACACAGCATCGTATTCAAAACGATGAGTGGAGAAAGAGCAAGTGTTGACGAAACGAAAACGGATAAGTGGGTAGAAGAGGTCCTTCTACCAACTCTTGAAAAGTATGAAGAGAAGGACGTCTTCAATCTGGATGAAACTGCCCTCTTTTGGCGACTTCTGCCAGACAAGACCTTCACCTTCAAGAACGAAAAGTGCAGAGGGCAGAAGAAGTCGAAGGATAGGGTTACTGTCCTCCTGTGTTGCAACATGGATGGTAGTGAGAAACGTCGACCATTGTCATCGGCAAGTTTGCTAATCCACGATGTTTCAAAAAATGTGAAAAGATTGCCAGTGGACTACAAGTCAAACTCCTGCGCCTGGATGACCAGCGACATTTTCTGTGAGTGGTTGCTGTCATTTGACAGAGACATGCAAATGCAACGGCGCATGGTGCTCCTTGTGATGGACAACTGCTCCGCGCACAAGATCCCTGAGCAGCCCTTGAGAGCAGTCAAAGTTCTGTTCTTGCCTGCGAATTCTACAGCCAAGCTTCAGCCGTGTGATGCTGGTATAATCCGCAACTTCAAAGTCCACTACCGACGCATGATGGTGCTCTCTCCATGCTTGCTCAGATCGCCGGAGGTGTGAAGGCGAAAGAACAGCGGCCTGAGTTCGATTTGAGGGATGCTGTCATCTGCTGGATCAGTCGTGGCAGAAAGTGACCCCCGCTACAATCAGCAACAGTTTCCGTCATGCTGGTTTCCAACTTGGATCTGAATACCTACCACGGGAGCCTGTTCCTTTAGCCGGCTACGAAGAACCAGAGCCTCTCCTCACACGTCTATGCAAAGAGTGGGGCATTTCGCTCGGATGAGTACGTCAGTGTGGACAACCACTTGCCGACAACGGAGCCAGCAACGCTCTCAGCATCTGCTACATCCACTTCGGCATCAAATGTTGCAGGAGCAGGGGCCACGGAATCATCAGAGGAAGACGAAGCAAAGCGAAAAAGAGACAGAAAGAGTCTCAGTTGGTGAAGTGTTAGGCTATGTGAGACAAATTAACTTGTACTGTCTGCAGGCAGGGTGTGGTGATGCAGTCAACAAATCTTTTCATGTGTTTACTGACCTGTTGATGAAAACACATAGTGAATGCCCGCCGCCATCAGACACAGATCACAGATTTCTTTACTTCAACTTCCAGTGACAATCTGAACTGTAGAGAGACAAAAGACAGCGAAGGGTTCAAAACAAGTGGTGGGGAGGATGGAGATGATCGGAGTGAGGGAGGGAAAGCAGGGAAATACAGAAACAGGGGGGGAAATTGTGAAAAAGAGAAAGAAAGCAAGCGAAACAAAAGAAAGGGAGATGAAGAAAAAAGAGCTGGGGGGAGAATGCGGGGAACAAGGACGAAGAGACAGAAATGAGAAGAGAAACAGAAGGGCGGAAACGAAAAAAGACAGAGAATGATTCGGAAATCTCAGGAAGGAAGGATGGGTGGTTTGAAAGAAAGGGAGAAGGGGATGGAGGAGGAACGAAAGATGATTGGGATTGGAGAGAGGATGATTTCACTGAAAGAGAGGAAAAAAGAGAAGCATGCAAACGCCGAGTAAAAAGAGAAGGGATGGAGAAGAGGTACACAGAGGCGGAGAGAAAAAAGATGCAGGAGTGAATGCGGAGGAGTAAGGGGGATGGGCAGAGAAGAGTGGGGGAGTGGATGGAATCGACCTGCGGAGGGAGAAACAGGAAAGAATGAAGATGAAAGAGTGCAAGGAAGGAGAGAAGATGACAATGGAAATGAAAGAAATAACTGCAATGTGGAAAACATGTGTGGAGAAGAAAATGACGATGAAGCGAGAAAAAAGAAACATGATGATGCATACACATGTATAAAAATCACCAGGGTACAAAATCCTGAGCCAGATCGATTCCACCCGACTAATAAACATTGGCGAAAAGAGCAATGTTCAAGATTGGGCTTTCCCTATCCCAAAGATCTACCAGAGAGAGAAATCAAGCAACAGCTTCGCGCCACCTTCGCAAGTGGATAAAATTGTTGGAGACGGAAATTGTCTCTATAGAGCACTGAGCTTTGAGCTTTGCGGGACTCAGGATCAGCACGGGCGCTTGAAGGAAATTCTGTTAGATTTTATGCTTGAAAACCAGGAAACATTTGCCGGATATGTTGGTGGTGACCTTGGGAGTCACTTGACGGAACATACAATGCAGGCCAGGGCATGGGGGTCCGACGTGGAGATCTTCGCCGCCGCTACCCTCCTTCAGACATCCGTGGTTGTCTACACGGCCATCGCCCCTTTCTCCAGAAAGTGGCTCACCCATGCCCCTCTCTTCCGGATCCCAGATGTCCCACGCTTTGAGGAGAAGATTTATCTCCGAAACTTATGCGGACATTTTGAAAGGGTGACAAGTACCGTTTGAGCACGCAGGCTAAATTCTCGAACAGGCGCAATCCTTGGATTTCTGAAACTAAAATGATGAATAAACGGCCAGTGTTCCTTTATTAGTTCCTTCGTAACGTAATGCCGTTTGGTCGCTGGTTGCTACAGCCATTTTTCAGTTTATTGTTGTTTATTGCTGTTATTCTCACAAAAAAAGTGAAATTTAGCCAGTGACAGCAGGCCTATTTTTTTCCATTTCATTTTGATGATAAACGTATTGATCCTAGTGAGAAAAAAATGTGTGCGTTTTTTGTTCTTGTTTTTTTTTAAAGGAATGTAATTTGAAGGTGATTATAGCCGCTTCATGAGTGTCCTCGGACTGAATGTTGTTTCATTGAATGTATGTGTATCAGTGACAGCGACAATTATGTTTGTTATGTGTTGTGCATGAATGGAGGTGTGGGTGTGGCTGCAATTGATATGTAAGGTTTTGAAGGGGCTGTTATCGTGTTGTTTTTCAGTATCACTGTCTCAAGTTCCCTTTGACTGAATGGAGACCAGGGCAGGGGGCTTGAAGTGTTTGTTGTCCTGTTGTGTCACTGTGATATCAACAAAACTTTTTTAACACCCGCAACAAACTCATCGCTGGCGTTACATATACAGAGAGGAACATTTTCTTCTTCTAGAGCGTTCAGGCGCCCCGCGGTCATTCCGCTAGACTCGGATGAGTTTTACTTGTGTGACATTATTTATCTGCCACCAGGGCAGCTGTCGCAAGCTGTCTTCTAAGTACTGTTATAGTGGTTTGAAAACCAAAAGAGGTTGAAGGGAGACAGAAATACTGAAAAAAATGGCCGAAGAAACAAAACAGAGAGGAACAAATTACTGTTGTTCCATAGACATGAGCCTAAAGGGGCATTGATTTTCAATCCGCTGTGTGCGAGAGAGAGAGAGAGAGAGAGAGAGAGAGAGAGAGAGAGAGAGAGAGAGAGAGAGAGAGAGAGAGAGAAGAAGAAGAAGAAGAATGCTGATACTGACACCGAAAAAATGCAGAAGCCCGTTTATAAGGTAGTTGGGCTTGGGTTACTCCTTATATCCGAGAACTCTGTATAAGGAACCTCGGTTATAAGGAGTAAAAAATTTGGTCCCCGAGCGCTCCTTATAAGCGGGCCCGAGTGTATTCTACCCGTCAGTTCAGTCGCGATCATGAAGAAAGGGAGAAAACTGTTACAGCAGAAAAGACAGAATCCCACAACAAAAAAAAAAAAAAAAAAAAGGCACAGCTGAACAGATCTCTGACATCAGAGACTAAAGAAATGTGACATCTGAAGGACACGAGAAATGACAACTGAATGCACCGCCAGCAGGCAGCTCTCCGGTCAGCTCTACCCAGGTAGGCAGCCTGCTGTGCGAACAATAGCGTAAATTGTAAAGAGCTTAGAGCTTGGCCTCTAACCAAGGACGATGTTATATGAATACTTGTAGTTATGATATTAAAAATAATGATATTTATAGTAATAGTAATAATAAGAAGAAGAAGAAGAAGAAGAAGAAGAAGAAGAAGAAGAAGACACCCTCGTCGACTTCAAGAAAGCTTCTGATAGCGTCTCGCGTGAAGATCCGCGGCACTTCATGAGGAGCTGCTACGTTCACAACTCATCCAAGTCATAACAGCTCTCTACAGAAATGCTGACAGTGCAGTCATGACTAACAACCTCAGAGATCCCTCCCCTAAAAAAAAACAACACAGACCTGTTTCATTTCCCCGTATTATTCAGCATTACCCATGAAATATAATCCAGCAACACTTCTGGACTTCCGTGCTGGATTACAGCAAGCATCCAAGGAATAGAAGACAGCTAGGAGCTCAGCAAAGTGTTGGTCAGCAGGTTCAAGCAACATGCAACATCATATGAAATGGGCACACATGGAAGGAAGTATCTTGTGGGCATTCTGAATGGGGACATCCGCGCAACAGACAAAGACCAGACGAGGTTTGCATAGTTATGTTTAAGTCTGCCGTGACAACACTCAACGTCACCTGGACAATCAGGTTTATCATATTCCTTAGGGAGATAATACGCCAAAAGTCACAAGTGGAATCCATTGTTCCGTGTGGCTGCGAGAGCTGGACACTGACAAAGCTCAAAGTGTTTGAGAGTTTCATTCTTCGTGTCTTGGATTTAACACATAAAACACATGACTGCCTCAGGTAGCAAGTCGATACAGGGGCAGGTAATTATCAAAGTAATCTGGTATAATGACCCATATGTTATCGTGACCCCCTGTCCAAGAGCCCCTTACTTGGTACACAAGAGGGGTGCACTTTCCTATGGCAGGACGTGAAAAGTTCAGGCTGAACATTCGTAAATCACTGGAGTAATGGCGAAAACAGCTCTCTATCCTGTTGCACATGACAGAAACACAGGGGTGTGGGTAGCCACGATTGTCCATCATCCATAACAGCGCACCTACAATGTACTACCTTGAGGAAACAATGAACAGGTCAGTTCAGATCATGTGACGTCTTGATTCATAGGGGAGACCGAAGAGATAACTCAGTAGGAAGGATCCCTACCATCCCAGTGATCACTTCCACCAGCACTTAGGGCATATTGGTATGTGTCCACATCTTAATTTTTCCACCTAGCATTGATTTTCAGCCACAGACATGGAACAGTACCGATAATGCAGATTAACTGTGCAGTTTGAATTTGGCAGGGGAGGTAATTTTGCCACTTCTACAAATCCTGCTTGAGTACAGCCACAGCATCCGTACTTTCTGTGGCTCCAATGCTGGTCTACTGCTAGCTTTGGATATGGATGCTCCAAAGATGTAGACTTGTCCATGATCTCAGATTCCTTGTGATGGTGAAGATGACCAAACTAGTGTCGCTCGTACCATTGACCATTACTGTCTACAGTTACACACACACACACACACACACACACACACACACACACACACACACACACACACATCTGAACCCTATATCCTCTGTGAAATTCTCTTAAATTGTGTTACTGGCATTCTCCCCCTCCCCTCCCATCGCCTCCCCCCCTCCCCTTGAACACCCACAGTTGAAATTGGTAACTTGTATTTTTACCGAACATCTGCAGTTTCAATCGATAACGTGCATTCTTCTCTTTTGAACATCTGCATTTTATATCTAGAATATGCATTCTTTTCCAACATCTGCAGTTTAAATCTATAACAAGCATATTTTCCCAAACATCTGCAGTTTAAAATCTATATCATGCACTCTTTTCCTGAACATTTCCACTTAAAATCTAGAACAAGCATATTTTCCCGATCATCTGCAGTTTAAATCT
>JADBJO010001996.1:182500-187500 GCA_016801955.1 Conus betulinus | reverse complement strand
TCAAGGGGCCGCGATCCGAAAAGCCTTTGTAACCATCACGAACTCCCTCTGAACCCACATCCTCTCAACAGCATAGAAAGCACGGGAACGGTAGAGTTAGTAGAGCGCTAAGCCAGCTCCGCTCTTCACTAATTTCTCCAACATTTCCTACTTTACCAGTTCTTTTTCTACTTTTTCTCCTACTTTCCTCATTTTTTTTTCTACTTTACCTCACCTTGTCCTTTTTTTCTGCTTTGCTTTCTCCTACCTTATCTTTCCTGCTTTTTCTTGCCTTCTCCTACTTCGTCATATCTTTTCCTTGCCTTCTCCTACTTCGTCATATCTTTTCCTTGCCTTCTCCTTCTTTGTCTTATCTTTTCCTTGCCTTCTCCTACTTCGTCTTATCTTTCCTCCTTTTCCAAACGTTCTCCTACTTTTTCTTACCTTTCTAACGTTTTCTTCCCCCCAACGTTCTCCTATGTTTTCCTACCTTCCAATGTTTCCTTTTCCAAACGTTCTCCTACTTTTTCCTACTTTTCCAATGTTTCCTTTTCCAAACGTTCTACTTTTTCCTACCTTCCTAACGTGTCCTTACCCTTCCTTCCGTTCTACTTTTTTTTTTTTTTTTTTTTTTTTTTTTTACTTTTCTAACCTTTCCTTGCCCTTTTTCCTACTGTTCCTTACCAACCTTTCTACTTGTCATCATTCCTCTTACTTTTCTTTACGTTTCCTACTTTTCCTGCTTCTCTTTACCTTCTACTTTTCCATACCCCTTTTCCTTAAATTTTCCTGCTTCACTTTTCCTTCGCTTTTTCCCTTTTCTTAAATTTCCCTGCACTTTTCCTTACCTTTCCTTAATTTTCCTGTTTTTCTTTACCCTTCTTCTGCTTTTCCTCCCCTTTCTTCTTCTTTTCTCTAACCTTTTCTGCTTTTCTTTGCTTTTTCTACTTTTCCTTTATCTTCCCTGCTTTTTCTCACCTTTTAACCTTTCCTTTCCTTCCAATTTTTCCTAAATTCTCTTAATTTCCCTTACCTTCTCCTACGCTTTCTTAATTTCCCTATTTTTCCTTACCTTCCACCTTTTTAGACCTTTCCTGCTTTTCCTTATCTTTCCAACTTTTCCTTACCTTTCTAACTTTCTTTATCGTTCCAGCGTTTTCTTACTTTTCAAATGTTCCCCCTTTCTTTCTACCTTTTTTTCCTTTCCTATTTCTTTCCTTTCCTTCTTTTCATCACCTTTCTACTTTTCCTCATCTTTCCTACTTTTCTTCATCTTTCCGATTTTTCCTCATTTTTCCTACTTTTCCTCATTTTCCCTCATCTTTCCTACTTTTCATCATCTTTTCTACTTTTTCGTCATCTTTCCTACTTTTCCTCATCTTTCCTGTTTTTCCACGTCTTTCCTACTTTTCCTCATCTTTCCTACTTTTCCACGTCTTTCCTACTTTTCCTCATCTTTCCTACTTTTCCACGTCTTTCCTAATTTTCCTCATCTTTCCTACTTTTCCACGTCTTTCCTACTTTTCCTCATCTTTACTTTTCCACGTCTTTCCTACTTTTCCTCATCTTTCCTACTTTTCTTTTCTTCCCTGCTTTTTTCTTTCCTTTCCTACTTTTCCCCATCTTTCCTACTTTTTCCCCATCTTTCTACTTTTCCTCATCTTTCCTACTTTTTCCCCATCTTTCCTACTTTTCCTCATCTTTCCTACTTTTCTTTCCTTTCCTACTTTTCCTCATCTTTCCTAGTTTTCCTCATCTCTCCTACTGTTCCTCATCTGTCCTGCTTTTCCCCATCTTTTCAAACTCCTACTTTCCTTATCTGAACCTAATTCTCTTTACTTTTCCTTACCATCACCTGCTTCTCCTTACTTTTCCTACTGTTCCTTAGCTTTCCCAGCCGATCTTACCCTGCCTTTTCCGACTTCCGTTTGTTCATACCTGTCCTTATGTTTTTTCTGCTTTTCAATACCTCCTCCTACTCCCCTCCCCCCCAACCTTTTTTCTTACTTTTTCCCCCTCTCCTACCTTGTCCCCTACCCAACCTACTTCTCTTTACTGCTCCTTTTTTTTTTCCAAACCAGTTTCTGTTTCTTTTTTTTTTCAAAATCATTTTTCATTTTCTCAACTTTTTTTTTTTTTTTTTTTTAAAGCAGCTTTTAATATTTCCCTGTCTTTTGCTTTGTTTGCCTCCCTCGCCTTTTCCCTATTTTTGCCAATTTCTCGCTCCTCCTCCCACCCTCCTCTACAACCATCATTTTTAAAGTTTTATTTTACCTTAATTCGTTACATTTCATTTTTTTTGCTTCTTTTTCTGGCACTTCTCTTATGTTTTCCTAGCGTTTTTTTCCTACCATCGCCTATTCGTATCAAAACTACTCCAGCCTTTTTTTTTTCTACCTTTTTCCTTCTTCATTCTATCCGTTCCTACTTTTCAATGCCTTTTCTCTGCATTTTCCTGCCTTCCGTTTCTATTTCCTACTTATTCTTTCTGCTTCCCTCTCAATTCCTCCTTTCCCTTGTTTTCCTACCTATTTCCCACGGTCTTTTTCCTCTTTTTTTTTTTCTCCCGACTTACTTCCACTTTGGTTACCTTCCCACCCCCACCCCCACCCCCATTCTTTTCCTGTTTACTATTTCATCACTTTTTTTCCCAATTCTTTTTCGTCATTTATCCTACTTTTTTTCTGTTTCATGCCTACCTACTATTTCCTGATGTATATCTGTTTTATCCTCTTGTTTCTTGCCTTTCACTTTCTGATACATCCTGTTACATTTTCATGCCCTTCCGTATTCTAACGGCTCATTTCCTTAGTTCGCCTTACTTGTTTATCCTATTCTGTCCTTTTCTTTTCTTTTTTCTTTTTTTTTTTTTTTTTTTTTTTTCTTTTCTTTCCTTCCTTAATCCTACCTTTTTCTTACACTCTGAAAGAGTCTGGTTGGGTCACTTTGGTGGTAATAAAACTACGTCTAACTAGCTCAAAAGAAAAAAAAAAAAATACTGTTTCGCCGAAAGAAGGATGCAAACAAATTACAAGAGAAAAGACGACGCGTTTCGACCTCTTTGGTCTTCGTCGGACAAGACAGACGACATTCAAGACAATGAACACGAAGAACGAACCATCACTGATCTCCTCAGACAGGGCTAAAAGTGGATCCTCTTTACCTTCATTCAGTGGATGGAACTCGACTGTGTGGTCCCAGTCTTCCCAACACAGCAAACTCGACTCTTGCGTACGAGTCGGTCGGGGCAGAAAAAAAAATCTCACAAAGAAATGGCTTTGATGGGAATCGAACCCACTACCTTAGCCTGCCGGGAGTCGCCACAGGGAGGGGGGGGGGGGGGGGGGGGGCTGGGGGGGGGGGCAGGGGTGGCTGGTCTGTTCTGTCTTTCCTTTGCCTGTCTCTCCTGCTCCGTGGTGCTACTTTTCTTGACCTGTTTCCTACTTCTCGTGACCGTTTCCTGGTTTTTTGTTTACCTGTTCCCACTTCACCATACCTGTGGCCTCTGTTTTTTTTTTTTTTTTTTTTTTTCGTTTAGGTTTTGTTTTTTGTTTGTTTGTTCTCGTTCTTCTTCTCTCTCGTCTTCTCTCTCTCTCTCTCTCTCTCTCTCTCTCTCTCTCTCTCTCTCTCTCTCTCTCTCTCGTCTCTCATAAATGTATATCATTTCGCTCCTATAGAAACTTTATTGCGGAAGAGTTCCTGTCTGACTTAAGCATGGCAAACTTTACAGAGGTTTACCAACATACAGACCCGGATAAAGCATTATCAATATGGTATACAATTTTCAAGTCCGTTTTTGATAAACATGCCCCCCTAAGAATCAAGCGGGTCAAAATCCATAGAAAACCCACCATGGTTGAATGCAGAAATTAATGCCGAAATCCAGACTCGCGAGAAACTATTGCAAGCCACTGGCAAAGACGATAACGATAACTTCAAGAAACAGCGAAACAAAGTAACCACAATGAAACGACGCGCTCGCTCGAAAAAAGTATTTTAATGACTTGATTAAATCTAAAAGTGATACTAAATCAATTTGGAAAGCTATAAACCAACTATCAGGGAAAAAGTCATCATAGCAACAGCCCCTAGTAGTGATAATCTCTCTGCCAAAAAGCTGAACGAACATTTCACAACTGTTGCCCAAAGAGTTGTTACGACAGACAACTCACAGTCAAACGATCTGTTGTTGTTAAAACATTTTTGTGATTCAAAAAATCATCCACTCAAAACTTCAGTTCCCATTCATTAGTGTGCACGAAGTTTTCAAAGAACTATCATCTTTAAAACAGTCTCGTTCACGGGGTTTGGATGGACTTGACAGCAAAATCTTGAAGATATCTGCACCCATTATTTCGGAACATTACATATGTTTACAATCTCTGTCTTGAAAATTGTTGTTATCCACAAGCATTTAAGGATGCCAAAGTGCTGCCAATTCATAAGTCTGGTGATCTTTCGGACCCATCCAATTATAGACCGATTTCTATACTATCTGCTTTGTCCAAACCTTTGGAAAAAAACACATTAAATGTTATCTTCATTCACATTTTACTAAATATGATCTATTTCACCCCAATCAGAGTGGATTTAGAGCCAGTCATTCCTGCCACACCATGCTCACAAACTTAATAGAAGAATGGCATTTAAAATATAAACAATGATTTATTTACTGCTGCTGTCTTTGTTGATTTTGCAAAAGCATTTGATCATTGATGATCATGATCTATTATCTAGAAAATGTATTTTATATGGACTTACATCAGACTCAGTAAATCTCATCTCATCTTTTTTTGAACAATAGAAGACAAGCAGTATTCCAGGATTCCATTATGTCACCTCTTATGACTGTGAAATATGGTATTCCTCAAGGATCTATTTTAGGTCCTATTTGTTTTCTATTTATGTTAACGATTTACCACTTCATGTAACGTCGTCTCTACTGAACTGTTTGCTGATGATACTACCCTTTATAACAAAGATAAAAGTCCTGAAGTAGTGTGTTGCAATATGCAGAATGA
>JADBJO010001996.1:175000-177500 GCA_016801955.1 Conus betulinus | reverse complement strand
GCGCGCCGCGAGTGCGCCTCTCTCTCTCTCTCTCTCTCCTCTCTCTCCTCTCCCTCTGAATGTCTGTCTGTCTGTCCTCTCTGTGGTAGGGCGTTTGTTCTTGTCTCGTGAGCACTCGTGCATGTTCCCGTGCAGTGTGTGTTGTGTTTGTGTGTGTGCTGTTGTGTTGTGTGATTGTGTGTGTGTGTGAGTGTGGTGTTGGTGGGTGTGTGTGTGTTGTGTGTGTGGTGTGTGAATGTGCGGTGTTGTATGAGAGGAGAGACAAACAAAAGCAAAGCTAGAAGAGGGGTCCCACATATCCACATAAAAAAGAGCGGGAAGGGGGCAACAAGCATAAGCTATCTCTCCTCTCCTCTCTCTCCTCTCTCTCTCTTCTCTACTCTCTCTCTCACACACACCACAACACACACACACAAACACACACACACACACACTCACACAGAGAGAGAGAGAGGAGAGAGAGCGAGAGAGAGAGAGAGAAGCCTGCACATTACCAAACCGGACATAAAACCTACTAATCCGGAACCAGGCACCGCAGTGCAGGCATAATAACATTATGACCACTGCTCTTTAATTCCCCGCGTAATGAATGATTGCCTCCCACACTCCCCCCACCACCAAACCGACCCTTTCTCTCCACCCACTCACCCCCCGCCCACCTTCACCCTTCATTCTGCGCACATCGCAATTGCCAACCCCCACCCCCACCCCCCCCCCCCCCCCCCCCCCCCCCCCCCCCCCCCCCCCCCCCCCACCTCTGCCAACGCCCAGTTGCCCACAACACTAGAAATCGTGGCATTCCGTTACCTACTGGTTCAGAACGCTAACTCAGTTTGAGATCAACGACACCGCAGAAGCACTGACGTGGAATTCTATTCCCACAATCGTCCTTGGACGCTAAAAATCGGTCTGCTGAGGCGGCGTAAGATTCTCTTCCTCTTTTGGCCCGCGAACGTCGAGGCAGTCGCGAGACAGTTCAGCACGTAAGATTTGCATCCTCTCCCCTAGTTTCCCCTTGACGTCAAGTAGTCGGTGGGGTCCGTTTTTATACAGAGCGCGAACGCGAACGCGTCCCAACGCGAACCGAACGCGAACGCGACTTTTGAGCAGTTTTTGCCATTCAAATAGAGCACGAACCCGAACGCGGAAAACCGCCGACGGCTTTCGAGGCGGCTCGTCTTTTTCTTGCTGTGAGAGATAAAAATTTGGTCTTTGGAATCATGGCGCAGGTAGCGTCAGACACGGAGGAGATCAGAGTACTGTATTTGTACGCAAAACAACGAAGGAAGAGAAAGAGGCGTGTGTCATGCACGAAATTTTACAATTTGTCCAATTGCTTTACATATGTCTCTTTTTTTCATGATGTCTTTGTAATCTTTGTCTGCTTTGTCATACAGTACATGATTCTTCTCAATTTCAAGAATCATGGCTTCTGTCTTGTCCATTGTCTTGTCCATTCTTCTCCAAACTTCACAAGCAAAGTAGACTGACGCTAGTGCCTAGCTTTTTCTTGGAACGGTCAGGCGTACAAGTTTCTATTTGTGGAAATGATGCAAGGGAAGTACCTGCTGATTGGTTGATAGCAAAAAAGCCGCGCGACCTTCTGAGAAAATTCGCTCTGGGGGCAATCAAGGCGGTCGTTCGCGCGAACAAAAATTGTTGTTTCGCGTTCGCACTCTATTTGAACGGTTCCTCTATAAATGACTAAAATATCCAGGACGAAAAAACCGCGTTTCGCTTTCGCGTTCGCGCTCTGTATAAGAACGGCGCTTTACTCTGGTGTGTAGAAGGCGTTGATTTCCTTCCCGCTCTCGGGCGTTCAGTCAGTCAGCTAAGACCAGTTACTCTCTTATAGAAGACGTAATAGTCAATTCCCTGCAGCTTTCCTTTGCACGTTGTCAGTCAGTTCAGCTCAGTCACACTGTATAGTGGCAGACGTGATAGTCCACTCATCACTTGGTTCTGAATGCTGAGGCAATCTCTTCAAGTCGTTTACAGGTTAGTATAAAACGCGCAATACTCAATTCGCTGCTTGCCCTTGGACGTTCAGACAGTAGTTCACATCAGGTCAGTTACGCTCTATAGCAGAAGGCGTGACATTGCACTCATTACCTGCCTTCGCGCGCCGAGGCAATCCGTTAGGATCATTTAGACGTTAACGCAGAAAACGTAATGGTCAATTCACTGCTTGCCTTGGACGTGAAGTCAGTTCAGATCAGTTACGCTCTATAGCAGAAGGCGTGACATTGCACCCATTACTTGCCTCTGCACGCTGAGGCAATCCGTTAAGATCATTTAGACGTTAACACAGAAAACGTGATAGTCAATTCACTGCCCTTGGACGTGAAGTCAGTCAGTTAAGGTCAGTTACACTCGAGCGTGAAGAACGTGATATTCCATTCCTGGCTTGACTTTGGAAGTCATGCGAGTTTATGCACACTCTACACCAGAAGACGTATTGTTCTGATTCCGTCCCTTCTTTATCAATGAACGTTAATTA
>JADBJO010001996.1:162500-165000 GCA_016801955.1 Conus betulinus | reverse complement strand
CTGAAGGCTTCTGCCCTTCCTTCCGAATCATCATCAGCAACGTATCAACACGAATTTCAAAAACCGAAATGCCAATATACATACATACATATATACATATACATATATATGATGAGTCTGATCCAGCGGACGAAAGGCCTAGGAGTAGGCATTACCAAAAAATCTGCCTTCGAGAGGGATTACGATGGTTCCTTCATGCAGCTAGTGAAGGGTTTTCATACTTACAATATATTTTCTTAATACTACGTTCCCATTTTCTTCATCTTCAACCCCCCCCCCCCCCCTTTTTTTTTTTTCATTAAAGTTCAAATCTTTGCGAAGTCATTACTATGGCGGAAGAATTGTTAGCCTGCACTTGTTTTCACTATTTAATTATATAAATATAATGAATAATACATAGACAAATAAATAAATCAAAGCCCTAATAGCAAGATTTCCTTAGACTCCAAGCAGGAGACACGCACAACGGAAAGCTATAGCCTCCACTACTACGGACAGCATGTATAATCTCACCACGTAATCGCCAGATCACACTCAGCAACGAACAACAACAACAACAACAACAACAATGGCTCGTTTAAATAATCGTCACCAGTTAGAAACAAAGCGCAGACTCTTTCTAGCACACAGTAAGGTGAATGAATCACATGGCAGAAAACAAAGTAAGAAATAAAAAATATTCAATCACAGAAGCACAGACGGCGATCGAAAAGAGGACATGACAAGCACACGATTGTTAGACGATGGGACACAATTCGTGCTGGTAAGATCGCTGTTAACAGGTCTATCGGGACAAATTGCCACATCAACATGATTAAAGAAGGACTAATAGCAAGAAGAAGGAGGAGGAGGAGGAGGAGGAGGAGAAGAAGAGGAGAAGGAGGAGGAGGAGGAGGAGGAGGAGGAGGAGGAGGAGGAGGAAGAGAGGAGAAGAAGAAGGAGAAGAAAAAGAAGAAGAAGAAGAAGACGATTTCTGACATTGTGAAACACAAAATAAACAGTTTCAAAGTATGATGACTGCAGGAGGAAACTAAAACAAACTTTTAAAGTAATTTGAAGCAGCTCCCCCCGACTAATATGGGCAAACAAATCACAAGACAAAACACGACGCGTTTCAACCTCTTAGGTCTTCTTCAGGCCAGATTTTAAAAAAGAAAAGAAAAAGAAAAAATTCAGGACAACTGAAAACGAAGAACGAGCTATCATTAATCTTCTCGAATTCGGCGCAAGATGAGCGAACCTTTAAAAACTTGAATTGCGGCGCGGGGGACCGCAAACCTCAGTCATGGGAAACGGATCCCAGGCTGCTGTCTGATAGGGATCGGCAGCACGGATCCTTCACAAATGGAAGTGATTTTTTTCCCTAGGCTAGAGTTTGTCTTCCCACCAAGTTTCGTTTAGCATCGGTTCTGTAGGCTACGTGTCATTTTTCTGGCAGACACAGGGCTAGAGTTTGTCTTCCCACTAAGTTTCGTTAATATCGGTTCTGTGGCTTACGTGTCATTTTTCTAGCAGACACAGGGCTAGAGTTGCTGGTGAACTAAGTTTCGTTAGCATCGGTTTCTGTGGGCTACGTGTCATTTTTCTAGCAGACAATGGCTAGAGTTTTGTCTTCCCAAATGTTAGCATCGGTTCTGTAGAGATTGAGGGACGTGTCAGAGGGACCAGTTAACGCTGGTGAAAAACTTTGGTGGAGATAAATAGAGAGGAGAGTTCAATGGGCCAAGTGTGTGTTAGAGTTTTTGCTTTAAAATGTTGGAAGAGAGAAAGTGAGAGAGAGAGAGAGAGAGAGAGAGAGAGAGAGAGAGTGCGAGAGAGAGAGAAATGCGTGTGTGTGTGTGTGCGTGCGTGTGTGTGTGTGTGTGTGTGTGTGTGTGTGTGTGTGTGTGTGTGTGTGTGTGTGTGTGCCTCGCATGCCTTTTTCGTCAAGCGAAAAAAAAAAAAAAAAAGGAGGGGGGGGGGGGGGGTGGAGGCTGCATTGTCTTTTTCTTTCTCTCTCTTTTCTTCTTTTTTACTTCTTTTTCTCTCTCATCATTCCAGAGTACCTACTCAACTGACATATCGTAATCTATAAAGAATGTCATTTTTCATAACTGAAGCAGACTGAACAAGTGGCTACATCTATGTCTATTGCTAGTTTGTTTTGCATTGTTGCAGCAAGAATGTCTTTTTTTTTCATAACTGAAGCCGATTGAACAAGTGACTACATCTACGTCTACTGCTAGTTCGTTTTGCATTGTTGTTGTCGCTGCGGCTCCGGTGGTTTATTTTCACTGGCCGGCTCTCTCGCAGGTATTCGGAACTTTGCTTTCATGTTGGGTGCCAGAAGGTTTGTTTGTTGGTTTGTTTGTAAGTTTTTTCTTTTTGCTTTTTTTTTTTTTTTTTTTTTTTTTTTGGGAAAGTATTGTGTCTTGGACATTTTCTTTTCTTTTTACTTTTTTTTCTCTGTCATCCCACATTTTTTTTATCTTTTTTTTTTTTTAGGTGAGGAGGGAAGAAG